>JAPTHA010005827.1:0-10335 GCA_029814585.1 Gymnapogon annona | reverse complement strand
CATGACCGTTCAGACTGCGGTTGCTTTGAAAAACATCAGATACGTATCCGATTTAGGACCACATATGAAAACGGCCTAGGTCTGGTGTGAAAAAAAAAATCAGATCTGTGCTGTTCACAGTGTCATAAAAAAATCAGATATGGGTCACTTGTGACCAAAAAATCTGATTTTTTTTCTGCTGTGTGAATGTAGCCTTAGTCACTGAGGTCCTTTTAAACATGGTCATGATGACCGAACTCAACAGGTGTCAATTCAGCTGAGCACCTAGAGGGGCGGGGAAAACTCAAACACACTCTTAACAAGTTACTCATAACCAGTGAATGGAAATAAACAAATCACTATGTGTTGAAAAACCACAGCATCTGTGTTAAAAGTCCCCAAAGTTTTTTTTGTTAAAAAGCTGTACATCAAGTGGTGCGTTCTTTCACTGATCTTGTCTGTTCAAGAAGTATGTGCTATATTATTTTTTTAAGTAATTTGAGAATACTGAATTTATTTTCTAAACAATTGAATTGAAATTAACTACTTGTAAAAAAAAATTAAAAACCTTTTAAATTACAAAATACAACTATTCAATATCGGATGGCACAGATTGAAGGGAGTAACATTGTAACTGGTCAGAACCCAAGTGCAGGACCAGCCCAATGTTTAATGCAGTTTATATATAACAGTCCAAAGACAAAAGCTGAAGGTCCACAGCAGCTCAAAGTCCAGATTAAAAATGTCTCTGAATTCCTTCAGTGCTTCGTAGTGAAAACCTCACGGTCTGTAGCCAGAGGAGCAGGGGAGGAAGTAGACGGAGAAACAGGCGGAGGTTAGACGCCACCGACCGGCAGAAACAAGTCAGGAACGGTAGCAGATTAACGAACAGGAAGTAATGCTGGGATGTTTCGCTTGATGTCATCGACATTCTGACCGTGGAGACACACAGCAGAGTGTATGTTGTACCCTCAGTGTATAACTCTCATTGTTGTGACCCTGACTACCCACAGACAACAGAATTACCGAGCCAGACACCGCTGTGCACCTGGCAACAGGACAAAGGAACTAACCGTTGAGACAGGTTGTGGTCAGGTTAACAGTCTTTAACAGCCAGCCATGTGACAAACTTAGAAAACATGAAATGTCCTAAAGTAACTGCACTAAAAAAATAAATGGCCAGTCTCACTTTAACAAGATATATTAAAGTGTATATAAGATAGCACTTTATCCGGCTGGATAGCTCAGTTGGTAAGGCACCGGGCTGGTGCATAGGGGACCTGGGTTCGATTCTCAGGAGGGGTGACCAGTGGGTAGTGTCAGGAAGGGCCTCAGACTTAAAAAAAAAAACCTCCTGCCAATTCAAATATGCGAATAATTGAATTCGCTGTGGCGAACCCGGATGGGAAAATGCCTAAAGAAATTATCATCATATAAGATAGTACTTTATTGATCCCACCACGGAAAAATTTGTGAATATATGTTATATATATTATATAATAATGTAAGCACGAATGAAGAAAAAACCCTACTATAAATTTCATGTTGTGTTTTTAATGTCTCTGGGTGATATGTACCAGTTCTTCCATGAATCGATGACAAAACTTGAATCATTAAATTCTTACCAACTGCCATCCCATCATTATATTCTAGGTGGATGGAAGGCTTCTTTCTTGTGAGTCAACATGTGTACTGAGGTCCTGTTTATTGCTGGAACCTTCCTTGCAAACTGAACTGAAAGGTTTCTCTAATGCATGAACTGACATATGTAGCTGAACTTGAAATTTACGTGCAAAAAGTCTGTTACAAACTGTACAACTGTAAATTTTCTCTCCTGCGTGAACAAACGTGTGGTTCTTAAGTGATATTTTGTCATCAAAACTCTTCCCACAAACTGAACAGTTGAAAGTTCTCTCTCCTGAATGCAATACCATGTGTTTCTTAAGTGTACTGTTTTGCACAAAACCTTTCCCACAAACTGGACAGCTGAAAGGTTTCTCTCCTGTATGAATCAACATGTGTTGTTTAAGATTACCGTTGCGCACAAAACGTTTCTGACAAACTGAACACCTGAAACGCCGCTCTCCTGTATGGATCAACATGTGTTGTTTAAGTCTACTCTTATACACAAAACCTTTCTTACAAAATGAACAGGTGAAAGGTTTCTCTCCTGCATGAACTGTCATGTGTTCTTTAACTTGACTTTTAGTCACAAAACATTTCTGACAAACTGAACAGCTGAAAGGCTTCTTTTTTGCTTCGTCTGTCATCTGTGTCTCCAACGCTGATGAAATTTTACATGTTTCATCTTCCTCAGTGTATTGATGTTGTGTTATTTCACATGCCACATCACTTATAGGGATGTCGTTATTTTGGATGCTGTCTGCTTCTGATCCTCCATAGTCGTCTTCATCTTCTGGTTCCTCTGTGTTCTCCTCAGTTTGACTGTGATAAAGCTGTGAGGACTGAGCTTCATCTCCATCATATTCACTCTTCACACTAGGTGCAGTGGATGGGAACCAAGTGATATCAGACTCCTCTAGTCCCTGAAGGTGTTCTCCCTCCTGATTGGACCACAGGTTCTCCTCTTCCTTGATATGGGGAGACTCTGGGTCCATCTGGTCCAGTGTGGGGGTCCTCTCCTGCTGTTCCAGGAGGAGCTCTTCTTTCACCATCCACAGCTTTTGGATGAATGGAGGACATTCTAAAAAAAACACAGACAAACAATTAACAATTAACCCTTTCCAGTTTGTACATATTTGCTAAATGTGCAAAGAGACTAGACCAACAGAACTGAATGCTTTAATAAAGGAATGGCATGGAGCATAAACCGATTGAAAATAGACTCACTCTGGCTGAGGGGTCTTACTGCACAGCACATATTATAAAATTATTCTTGATGTTCATTTTTGTGGGTCCTTGGGCAAGACCCTTCACGCTACTACCTACTGTAGCCACAAGGGGGCGTGTCTCATTGTGCCGGTTAAAGCCCAGTTGCGGCAAGAAGGGCATCCAATACAAAAAAATCCTGCAAAAATTCACTGTGGCAACCCAGGGAAAGGGAAAAATCCGAAAGGACTCATCACATTTTAAGACAGCTGCATAGCTCAGTTGGTAAGGCTAGGATAAATACAAGGGTTGTGTCAGGAAGGGCATCAGACATAAAAACTGCCAAAATCAAATATGCGAATTAGATTTGCTGAGGCAACCCTGGAAGGGAAAAAGCCGAAGGAAATCATCATCATTTGAGCATAAAATTAAAAGAAAAAAAAAAGACTAAATCAGCAATTTGTTTAAACATGTTCAAAAGGAGTGGGCAGAAGTCTAAATTTATTAAATCCCACCCCTTCTCCCTGCATTGGTAAATTAAATGTCTATCCCGCTTCCCTGAAATAACTCTTACCACCACCACTAATAATAACCACTTTAGAATACACACATTATCACAAAGAAGAGGACATAACGAACGGTCCCAACAGCAACAAATGCAAAAAAGGACACCATTGAAGAGATAAAGAGATACACAGCAACATCAATATACAGTGGGTACAGAAAGTATTCAGACCCCCTTAAATTTTTCACTCTGTTGCATTGCAGCCATCTGCTAAAAGCATTTAAGTTCATTTTTGTTCCTCATGAATGTACACACAGCACCTCATATTAACAGAAAAACACTGAATTGTTGACATTTTTGCAGTGTTGCTAAAAAAGAAAAACTGAAATATCACAGGGCCATAAGTATTCAGACCCTTTGTTGTGACACTCATATTTAACTCAGGTGCTGTCAGTTTCTTCTGATCATCCTTGAGATGGTTCTACACTTTCATTAGAGTCCAGCTGTGTTTGATTATACTGATTGGACTTGATTAGGAAAGCCACACACCTGTCTATATAAGACCTTACAGCTCACTGAATGAGAATCATGAAGTCAAAAGAACTGGCTGAAGTGCTCAGACACAGAATTGTGGCAAAGCACAGATCTGGCCAAGGTTACAAAAACATTTCTGCTGTACTTAAGGTTCCTAAGAGCACAGTGAGCTCTATAACCCTTAAATGGAAGACGTTTGGGACGACTAGAACCCTTCCTAGAACTGGCCGTCCGGCCAAACTGAACAATCGGGGGGGGAGAAGAGCCTTGGCGAGAGAGGTCAAGAAGAACCCAAAGATTACTGTGGCTGAGCTCCAGAGATGCAGTCAGGAGATGGGAGAAAGTTCTAGAAAGTCAACCATCACTGCAGCCCTCCAGCAGTTGGGGCTTTATGGCAGAGTGGCCCGACGGAAGCCTCTCCTCAGTGCAAGACACATGAAAGCCTGCATGGAGTTGTTGCTAAAAAACACCTGGAGGACTCCAAGATGGTGAGAAATAAGATTCTGTGGTCTGATGAGACCAAGATAGAACTTTTTGGCCTCAACTTTAAGCGGTATGTGTGGAGAAAACAGGCACTGCTCATCACCTGTCCAATACAGTCCCAACAGTGAAGCATGGTGGTGGCAGCAGCATCATGCTGTGAGGGTGTTTTTTAGCTGCAGGGATGGGATGACTGGTTGCAATCGAAGGAAGGATGAATGGGGCCAAGTTCAGGGATATCCTGGACCAAAACCTTCTCTAGACTGCTCAGGACTTTAGACTGGGCCTAAGGTTCACTTTTCAACAAGACATTGACCCTAAGCACAGAGCTAAAATAACAAAGGCATGGCTTCATAACAACTCCGTGACTGTTCTTGAATGGCCCAGCCAGAGCCCTAACTTAAACCCAATTGAGCATCTCTGGAGAGACCTGAAAATGGCTGTCCACCAACGCTCACCATCCAACCTGACAGAACTGGAGAGGATCTACAAGGAAGAGCGGCAGAGGATCCCCAAATCCAGGTGTGAAAAACTTGTTGCATCATTCCCAAAAAGACTCATGGCTGTATTAGCTCGAAAGGGTGCCCTTCTACTAAATTCTGAGCAAAGGGTCTGAATACTGATGGTTATGTGATATCAGTTTCTTAATTTGCAAAATTGTCAACAATTGTTTTTCTGTCAATGAGCTGTGTGTACATTCATGAACAAAAATTAACTTAAATGCTTTTAGCAAATGGCTGCAAGACAAAGAAAAAATTAAGGGGGTCTGAATACTATCCTTACCCACTGTATAATACATTTAATTTGTTGTGTGCCTCTCGGGGCACTCAATATATACATTTACATATATGTGCCTATATATAAATAGGTGTGTGTAGACGGATACATGATGTCAACTTGCACTGCAGCCACTCATGGCTCTTTAGAAACTTTCTGTATTCATGTTGTTTTTCCAGTTGCCAAGCAACGACATTTCAATGCTCTGCAATGACAATAAAGGAAGTCTGAGTCCAAGCTCCTTTGAAGATCCAGGAGCCAAATGTGTCTGACTCTGCTCTGTACTACTGTGCTTATATCAATGTTTGATGTGCTTTCCTTTAACTGGTTATGTGGATTGTGTTGTTTTGTGTCTATTGCCATAAGCATGGTGTAGCTTTACTATGTCAACACAGAACAGATGCCAACCTGACAGTGTAAATTTCAACGTCTGCTCTTCCTCCTGTTCCTCTTTAATTTAGGAGTGCTGTAGGTCCTGCTGGTCCACATAGATGCTACGTGCCTGCTGGTCTGGGAGAATCAGAATGTCTGCATGACCCAGTTGAACCAGTCGAAAATACAAATAACCGCTATAATGAAGCTGATTTTCAGTGAGCCATTTCACACCGGGGAACATCACTGACCCACAATAATCAGTGGCTCTTGGTCAGATGTAGTATTTAGAGAAAAAAAAACATTTAAAGCTTCTAGACCTAGTGATGGGTAACCAAGGAGTCATTTTCGACACATTGCCAAATTGTTGATACTGTGTGACTCAATACTGACACCTGCTGGACCTTAAAAATCACTACAGGCAGCGTTAACTGACACTGATTTGATAACTTAGTATATACAATAATTTAACTCATTGTATTCTATATTGTATCATTTCATATCTTCATTTAAAACATCTAATGTGAATGTGTATCACATGACTATTGATGTATTGATGACTTAGTATATACTATCTTAACTCATTGTATTCTATTGTATCATTTCATATCTTCATTTACATTTAAAACATCTGCAATAATAATCAAATCATGTGAACTTGTATCTAAGTGAACAGATTGTGCTATGTTGATTTTTTGGATAAAAAAAGCATTTTCAATGTTTCGGTCAATTTCTCTTTTGATGCAATTTCTCCAGCTTTTGAGATCGTTCACATGGCAGTGAGGATGCTGGTGTGTAAAGAAACTGTAAAGACAGCTCAAATAGGTGAGGGCCATTTCTTCTTGGACTGTCCCAGTACTTAAGTGGATCACTGTAACTGGGATGTTACCTCCGGACATGTATTTCTGGACCTCAGTTATTGCACCTGCTCTGGTGTTGGTGGTTTGCCGGCCGACTTCATTGTCCAGATATTGTTTTGACAGATGCGACATTTAATTTGCGGAAAATTCAATGGATAAATCAAACTTACTGAATTAATGGTGACTTTGAAACGGATTTGAAATCTGACGGACCCACCGGAAACTGAGGATCAGAGTGAAACAACAAGAGAATAGAAAAAATACCTTCGTTGGCAAAATAAGATCAAAAAGATCCCACGCGGCAGTTGTTTGGGATACATCCCGGTGACAGATACGCTTGGCTGTTCCCTAAGATTCCAAATGTATCAGACTTTACCAGCAAGGACATCGTATTTGGTTTTCTTAAAAAGGACTTTCAGATTCAACAGGTTTTGAATGTTATCTCTATATTGGGTCATTTTTTTATTGCCAAATGCCGATTCCTAAAAACCAAACCATCCTTCAGGACATTTCACAAAGAACTTTGTCTATTCTTCTCCTCCATTACTTTCATGGAAACAAGACACGCAGTGACTCTTAAAGAAACAATTGATGAACTGGACATTCTGAGTAACCCCTAGAGTAGTGCTGTTTTATTTTTATTTTTTTTTGTTGTTTTTATGCGAGTATGTATGCAAAATGCCTGTACTGGATTTATTTTGTTCTGTTTATATTTAGAAATATTGAAATGTTGCCAAGTTTGTTGTATACATTTACTTTGTTAATAAAAACAAAAAGCTTCCCTTTAAACACGGTTTGGCGCTACAGCGACTGTGTCGGTCACGTGATTTTCTTAAAGGCATAAGCGCAGCGACACGGGGTTTCTCCCTATGAGCTCGACACACACCGAAAGCCTGGGTGTTGCTGGACCAAACACTAACAGTTAGCTAAAACGTCGCTTTTAAACAATGCGCACAAAGTCTCAACTCCAGGAAAACAAATTTGAAAAACTAAACATTTTGAGAACAAACCTGTTTGTTGCTCAGCGTCCGGTAGTCCCCGGTTTCTGTGATTGTCTTTTGAGAAATCACTGAGTTTCTCATCAATCTCCGCGGCGCTTCTTTTAAATACTCCGAATATCTCCTCAGCAGCCGCAGTTAATATCTGCTCCACTGACAACCTCAGCTTCTGCATTTCACACATTGTGTTACCTTTCCGCACACACACACACAGTCAGATGCAAATAACCAAACCCGTAACACACGACGACAAATACAGGTCTCAGCCGCTGTCGTCTTTCTATGCACATGCGCATTAGGAGGAAAGATGAGCCGCGCTCTGATTGGTTTGCCGAGTCACGTGATGAAACACCCACGCATGTTATACAAAAAACCTTTAATGAATTGAATTGAATATTCCTTTATTAGTCCCACGAGTGGAAATTTCACTCACAGTAGCGTAATACAAAGAGTAGAAAAAAGAACAGGTTAGATATGCCGTACGTACGTATCTGGGTTTTTAGCGAATGAAATAATTTGGAAAACAGTCAGAAAGTTCAGTCAGTAATTCTAAATTGAGACTTGGGGATAAATATTGCCTTCAAAGATGTATGTACAACTCCTCTTCTGCAAGTCCTGCCACATATTCTTTCTTTCTATGGTTGGTGTCATGTCGCTCCCAAAGTTAAGGACACTTACTTTGAAATTGCATGGTCGATTTATCCTGCTAAAGACTTTTTACACAAGAGTTTTCAACTTGATATAGATCCCTGTACTTTTTGTATCTCTGAAACCATTGGACATTCGTTTGTTAAACTGTCATTTTGGGTTCATATTCACAGCTGGTTGTCCCTAAAAATGTATAATATTCCATCATTCACTCTCAATGATATTTATTTTATGGATTCTTTGGAGACAAGTTTTAAAGGTGTCTTAAATCTCATTGTTAGTGTGAGGAAATATATATCTTTAATACTGATATTTGAAAAATCCACAAATCCATTGGAAGTAAAGGTTGGTATATTATCAATTTTTAAGGACAACCAAATGTAGATATGAACCCAAAGTCTATCAGTATGACAGCAATTGAAAAAAAAAAAAAAAACATGTTCAGAGGAACAAATAGTACAGGGATCCACATCAAGAGTAAATATTATGTGATAAAGTCATTAGATTAGATTAGATTACATTAGATTAGATTAGATTAGACCAGATAGAACTCTATTTATCTATCCCGGTTCCAAAGACTTCCACCATCACATGCCTTAACAACCTTCATCCTGTTGCACTAACATCCACCACCATGGGGTGCTTTGAGCGGGTGGTTAAGGATTATGTCACATCTGTACTGCTCCCCCTCATTTGACCCATTCCAGTTTGCCTACCAGCTCAACCGCTCCACTGAGGATGCCATCTCCTCTGCTCTCCACCTGAGCCTAGAGCACCTGGAGGGTAAGAACGCCCATGGGAAGATGCTGTTCCTGGACTTCCGCTCAGCATTCAACATTATCATTCCCCAGGGCCTGGTGACCAAATTGGGCCCCCTGGTGCTAAAGACCCCCCTGTGTAACTGGCTGTTGGACTTCCTCACCAACAGAACCCATTATGTCTGTGTGGGCAGCAATACCTCCAGTGCCATCACCCTGAACACCGGCTACTAAATACTAAAGTATGTGGACAAGGCCACAGTCCTGCCCCTCATTCAGGTTGACAACAAGCTGGCCTACAGGGAGGTGCAACATCTGGTCGACTAAGAGGAACAACCTGCTCCTGAACATCAATAAGACTAAGGAGATTATCGTTGACTTCAGGAGATCACGGCCCAGTCACCCCTCACTCCCCATCAATGACACTGCGGTGGTGGTTATCAGTAGCACCAGGTTCCTGGGGGTGCACATCACTGACAACCTCAACTGGACACTTCACACCTCTTCTTTGGTGAAGACAGACCAGCAGCGCCGTCACTTCCTGCCTCCTGTTTCTCCCCCCTCCCATCCTCACAGCCTTCTACAGTGGCACCATCGAAGGCCTGATGACCAACTGCATCTCCGTCTGGTCCGGGAGCTGTAAGGTCTCAGACTGGAAGCCTCTGCAGAGAGTGGTGAGGGCAGCAGAGAAGATCATCGGGACCTAATTTCCTCCCCATCCAGGACATTGCACACAGACGGTGCTATGCCAGAGGTCACCAAATTTACTCAGACTCCACCCACCCACACTCCCTGCTGGCGTCAGGCAGAAGGTTTCACTGTATCCACTGTAAAACTGACAGATTCAGTAACAGCTTCTTTCCCCGAGCCATCAGACTATCGAACCGTACTTGATTTCCTGTGCAATATTTACACAGTTTACAGTACTGTATACATTTATGTGTAATATTTACACTTTTACAGTACTGTTTACATTTATATGCAATATTACTCTCTTCTTCTTTCAGCTTTTCCCTTCAGGGGTCACCACAGCGAATCACTTGCCTCCATCTAACCCTGTCCTCTGTATCCTTTATTCTCACACCAACCTGCATATGCAATATTACACTGTTTGTTATTTATACTCCTAGTTATGTTTACCTTGTAGTTGTCTGTGTGTATATTACATGTGTATACCTAGAACATATTATGCTTTTAGCTAGATTGCAATAGTTGTATATATATATTTATATACATATATATGTATATATGTGTGTGTTAGAATAGGTGTATAAACACAGACAGATGTATGATGTCAACTTGCACTGCAGCCACTCATGGCTTTAGAAAACTTTTTGTATTTATGCTGTGTTTTTCCTGTTGCCAAGCAACGACATTTCAATGCCACTGTGTAATGGCAATAAAGGAAGTCTAAGTCTAATTTTTCCCAGCACGGGGAAATTTGTGCGTTACAGCAGCAAAAATAGAGCAGAGAATAAGAGCAGATGATGTGCTGTACATGAATTGGATTCTTGTACTATATACACAGTATGCATTTGTGGATGTGTTCCGACATCTGTAAATAAGACAGTAAGCACGCATAAGCAAATCATATA
>JAPTHA010005802.1:0-10339 GCA_029814585.1 Gymnapogon annona | reverse complement strand
CATCAGCTGACAATTCTATGACATTTCGTTACCAGATTCATTGTTGTGTCTGTGTAATGACAATAAAGGAAGTCTAACCCCAACTGGTCTGAAAGCAGACAACCGTCTTCCAGGAGTCAGGGTCTGCTCCAATTTTCTGGTTGTTAAAAGGAAGTTTTTCCTCAACACTTTTTCCATGCGATTGCAAACACATGGTAAAAGTGGATGCTAGAGAGCTAGCATCCTGTTGGGTGTTTGTTAACTGGCAGAATCTGCTTCAGATCAGCTCTAAAGGTCAAATGTCATTAGATAATTTTTGTTATGTAATGTTGTATGAAGAATTTGGATTGATTGGTTTGTTTTTCCAGTTATTACACAGATTGGTAAACACCAACTTCTTCTAAGGAAACTTCTTCTCAGGAGAGTGTTGCATATGCTCAACATGAACTCACAAAGGGAGATCAAAAGAAGTGAAGCCTAATCAAATTGCAGCAGTCTAAGTGGTTGACATTGATCAGCTCAAGTAAAATAATTATTGGTTGTGGTCCATCAATCTAATCCCGGCCACCCCCACCTCTATGCCTTCCCTGAAATTCCATCACAAAGAGATCCCTCTCAAATGCTGAGAATGTGCTAAATGACCTCACACACTGACAGCATCACTGCACACACACCCGATAGTGACCTCATTGATAAGTTGCTTCCTGCCAATACTCCAGTGCGCACACATAGACGAAAACACATACACACACTCATCAGTCAGGAGGTCGGAGCGACCCCATCATCATGATCACACTGCTGTGGCGGCCATGGACAGTGAACAACAGCATCACAGCAATGACATTGACCGTCAACAGGGAATCTGATGACTAAGAAATCCAAATATGAGATTAGTGCTTCTTACAATCCTGCTACTAAGTGCCACTCCACACAAATAGAGCTCTAAGAAGATAATAACAGTACAATTGCTTTTATAGGGATGGAGTTATTCAATTAGAAGACTCTGCAGTGAAATGTTGTAACTATACTGTGGACACAGCTGCTATGTGAAGAAAAAAAGGGTTCACAGTGACCACTATTAGTTCCTGTTAACGGATTCAAGTTAAAATAAATTAGGCCACTTGTGAAATAGTTACTTTTTGAGCATTTGGCACCGAGCTTTCCAATATGTTCTCATTGTAAATACACACACACACACACACACACACACACAGTCTTCTATAGGTTCCGTCTGGCCAATCCTCCCGAAAACAGCCTATAAGACAGCTCACAACAACACCACATGATACTTCTGAGGAAGGCGACAGGAAGTAGCTGAAACTGGTTAAGCAGGTAAACTAACACTGCACCTATCTGATAAAAGAAACTAACTTTATAGTACACACAGAAAATACATTTTTCCAATAAGCACCTCCTGAATCTGGTAAATTTGGTAAGAGTACATCATATACTACTAATACACAAAATATGAATAACTTTTTCAGTGTATTTTTAGAGCAGCTGTACTCCAAAATCCACTTCAGGGCTGCCAACATCTGAATTTGTGCAAAAGTCTAAATTCAAAGGTGAATAAAATGAATTTTTCCAATAAGTTCCTTGTGACATTAATATATTTGAAACGAGTATTTCATATACTATTGTGAAACGTGTTGAAGTCAGTGAAGTTCCAGTGCACAGGATTGAAGGGGAACATCGAAAATGTCTCAACCAAAATACACACAACACCTATACACACACACCAGGAACCACAAAACACACCAGAAACTGACCACACTACTAAACACACATAGAACCTCAGAACCACAAATAACGCACAGCAAACACAAGAGAACCGACACTACATGTGGAACATAGACATCTAGATGAAAACCCAGCCAGGGTCTAGATCAGAGTCCATGCAGAATCAAATTGTCCCGGTTATTGCAGGGTGGAATGGAGTAGTGGAGATATTATGGGGCTACGTTGCTCGCTGAACAGATAGCTCTTAATAACTTCCTGATTGTCTGCTCAGCAGCAGCCTTGCAGCGTGGCCTAGGTGATGTTGATCATATCCAGGCTGTGCCCCTTGAAGGAGAGGGCGCGGTCCAGCTATAGCATTGATGGGCTGTGACACTATGAACTACTGTTACTGTGTTCTTTTAGGGTAATTGTACTTCAAAATCGCTTCTTTTATACAATTTCAGACAAAATACTTGATGTTTACATATACTGTGTTGAACAGATTTCCAATAGAATGGTATTCTAAAAAGTCTAACCTTATGGTCTCACTGGATTAAATGGTATTCACATGTGCCAAGGTCAAATGTTATATTTGGTCATTCTATGGAGCCGGATATGTATTAAAGACACTACTTAAGGCAGGTGTCAAATTACATGGAGGTGGCAGGAGGGATAGTCTGGGTGAGGTCGGGCAGCAACAGGTTTTCCACAAAAATAACCCTTTGTTTAAAAAAAATCTAATCTTCTCAGATGCTATTACTAACAGTCCTTTAACTTAAATTGATTCTTCTGAACATAAACTGTCCTGAACATAAATATTGAATAACATGAATGGCTCTTCTCAATATGGCTTCTCTTTCCTACTTCTTGCTGCCAGAGGCCTGGCAGCACTTCACCTCACACAGCTGAGCCACACTAGGCTTGAGGGAGGAGGCAAATTGAGATCCTCTGTGGCTTGAAAGGGGATCATCACTAAGTGTGGACCTGTACTTGGACTTGTTGATGTTCAAGGTACCTGCCTTAAAGACACGTAGCCCACTTGATCATTTGGGGAAAACCACCTTCTGTGAATGGCATAAATATTGGTTCCTTTCTTGAATAAATTTTTTTGCTTCAGTAGACATGTTTTAAGATCGGTAACCTGGCTCATCTCCCTGGTATTTTGCATACTCCTAAGTATGTTTTAGTTGAGTTTGAGGTTGTTTTGCTTGTGCGCTGCAACTTTTTCTGTGCTATGAATACATGACTTATGTGCTCAACAAACAAATATTTCATCTCCCACTTTTCCTGACATTTTCTGTGCTCAACTTTTTTCTTCACTGCAGTCTTTGAAAAAAAACATTGCCTTGAATATATATCTTGTCACACAGCCCCAAGTTAGTTTCAGTCAAGCGTTTTATTCATCAATGGCACTCAGAGAATATCACTTCTACATAGCTGTCATTTCTGCTTTTACATCCTGCAACAACAGCACGGAGGAAAATGGCTCAGTAGCAAGTAGAATAGCTCAGTAGCAATCACAATCTTTTATGTGCTGGATGTTCATGTCTTTCATGATCACATGAATAGCATGACATTTACATGTGGTAGAAAGTACTGGGATAGCGGGCGCGCCAAAATTTACCAGCCCACCACATTGGTTAAGGTCTTTTACCCGAGCAGGACTTAGGAAGTGTGACATCAACAGATGCATTTTTTTGTCACTGTACCTGTTTTGTTTTTCTACTCTAATATGATAGGGGAAAAAAACTATGCGTGGGTGTCATGGCCATAGCGGATCACTCTAAAAGAGAGTTGTAAGAAAGTTAGAATTTGGAAATGTTGCATATGTCATTAGGCAGCTAAAAGGGCAAGGTACCAAAATACCAAAATAGGTCAGTTTGAGCTGTTTTCTATCAACATTATGAAAGGTTCTCAGTTCAAATGAAAAAAAGTTATGCCTGTTTCTACAACTACAAATAATACAACTGGAAAATTACTCAATGTTCGAGGTATTTTTGAGTTTGGGGTAATTTATCATGATCATTTTAACATTTCAACAAGTTTTTAATGTTTAAAGTGGCTTATTTGTATTTACATGCAGACATAGAGAGACATGAAGAGGTCCTTTAGGTTAGTTGTTGTCATGTTCTGTCCTTTCAGCATTTTCATATGTCATTTGACTGGGTCCAATCTCTGAGGAAAAATACAAAATGGACCCATAGTTCTTCTCTTGCTATAACAAGAGAAAAGTACCGAGCCACGTGTTAAAATACACCAGAATGAGATGGCAGATACTCATAACAAAATTTTCTAGGGGAGGATTACCAGAGACCTCTCTTTCAGGTGTCCCATCATCCACATTGTTTTTGCTTCGGGTGACCATGTGTATGGTGATCAACAACAACATACCAGGGTATCATTAGATTTAGTGCAATTTTGTTTGCCTGACCATAGCTTTTTAGTTTTTTGTTAAAAAACCTTAAATCCATCAGCTAATGAGGATGTAAACTCAAAATGTTGCAATGTACTGTACACAATTCTAATGTCACTGTAAAGTGGAACTCAGTGTCTTAAAACATTTTTGTTTTAACTTTTTCCACACTGGGAGGCTTCTCATTGTCATGCCACTTAATTGAATTGGCACATTCAGATTCAGGCAACAGAATTAAATGACAGAAAAAGAACCACAAATCTTTTCTAAACCTCTTGTGTGTAATTGGGAAAGATATTTTTTTTGCCTCACCCCGTGCATTTCCACGAGAATGGGCTGAAACAGCATGGTGGACAGAAGCAGTTAAAAGAATGAATGCAGTTGACCATTCTTCCTCGGCTCTTTGGCAGCATCCACTCAGAGCTGTTGAAAGTCCCAAGGCTACCTCGCCCTCTCCCCGAGCCACTACCTCCAACTTAATCCTGTTTGGCCCCGTTTACCAGGATTGAAGTAGAGAGGCCTCCCTTGTTTAAAAACATTTCCAGGAAGAGATCTATGTGCCCTCATCCAGGACAACTTCTATTACTTTCAAATTACAAGCCCAATAACCATATTACTCAGCGATGCAACAGTTCCTCTAGAAATCGACAAGGTTTCCAGGAGACAGCAGCTCTTAGCCAAGGGCAAACCGCAGCTGTGCAGCCTGTCTTTATAAAGGGACATGTCGAAAGTTGTTTCAACCAAATCTATGGTAAATTAGAGGAAAATGTTATCTGATGGATTTTATGTCAGTGACTGATTTATCATTCTCACACACACGTGTTCATTTCTATACAGAATCTCTGTTACTGGCGCGGGCTATTAAGCCCACACCAGTAACAGACATTCTGTATAGAAATGAACACAGACAAATTACCACCAGTCTAACAAAACCACTGTAGAAATTGTAGGAAAAGTCTTATTCGGTTCTTAAGGGCACAGTTTATAATTTCTATTTATGAAAACATTTTAATCTGCAGTAGAAGTACATGATGATAGTAGATTTAAAAATTATGTACCGCCAATGTAATGTCTAAATATGTTCTTGAAAATGCATATTTGAAAACATCATGGACTGCACTTATATAGTGCTTTTCTACACAGCTATGGTGTCCAAAATGCTTTACATTGGCCTCACATTCACCCATTCATACACCTGTGGGCTGCTGCTGCCATGCAAGGCACTGCTAGGCACCACTGGGAGCAATTTGTCATGATTCGAGTCTTGTCAAGTTGTGTTTTGTATTTCCTGAGTCTGTTTTTTTTTCTGTAGCGCTTTTCTACACATTTAAGGCACTCAAAGCGCTTTACATTATCCTCACATTCACCCATTCACACGCCAGGCTCCACTGGGAGCAATTTAGGGTTCAGTGTCTTGCTCAAGGATACTTCAACATGTGGACAGTCGGAGCCAGGATTCGAACCGCCAACCCTTTGGACGACCCGCTCTACCAACTGAGCCACAATTGCCCCGTTTTCTTCTCCTGTGTCTCTAGCTTCACTCCCAGGTTCCCTACCCACGTGTCGTGTCAGTAAGCATCCCCAATGTGTCTCACCTGAGTAACTTCCCTGTGTATTTAAGTCCGGTGTTTCGACCCTGTCTTTGTCAGACAGTCGCATGTCTTGTCCTTGGAAACAGCGTCATCTTGCCTTGCCTTGATTTACCTTTTTCCTTGAGTGAGTATTTGTTAGTTTAGTCTGTATAGTCTAGTCTTGTGTTTTGATATTATGCATATATAGTCTTTTTCCTAAATTGATTTATCCTCTTTCGAGCATTTTGAGTTTGTTTTAGATGTTTATTTTCCAAATTACCTTTTTCCTTGTTAGAGTGATTTTGAGTTCTGTTTTTGATTATTATTTTCCCGTTGTGAGTTTTTTTGATTTATTATACTTATATTCCCGTATTTTTGAAACGGCGCTTTTTGTTATTTCTAATCAGTCTAGTTCTAATTCCACAAAAGTAAATCTTGAATGTACATTTGCACAGCAAGAAAAATGAATTGCATCAAAATCTTGAATGTTCTGAACAAACTCCAAAATAAATATATTTGTTTTGAAACTTAGCGGGTCTGCGTCTGTGTCTTCTGTCCAAGAGCATTCCTAACACAATTTAGGGTTTGGTGTCTTGCTCAAGGACACTTCGTCATGTGGGCACACATGACACCAACTCTTCAGCCATTGGACAACCCGCTTAACTAACTGAGTTACAGCCGTCTTATTTTGCTCATGTTTGGAGCGAAATAAGGGTTTATGATAGATCAAGTGGTTTTTAAAAATGAAAGAATCAGCATTAACATTAACACCTATTCTGCTAATGTCACTGAAGAACCACCGTAGTTTGGAGAACTAAATGTAAATACCAAGATTTGTGTCCTCAATTATTATCAAAGAGATAATAAGGGAAATGATTAGATAAGTAATGATGTTGACACCAATAATTCTGTGCTCTATAACAATCAGGCATTCAGTGATAGAAATATTATAAAGCACATTTTAAGTTAAAACAAATGAAAATGGCTTCCTATATTAATTTTAGATTACTTGTTAAGTACAATGTACAATGACATTTCTGTTGAGAAATTGCTAGTGACAGCATCTCATGAAAAATAATGTAAAAAAAAATGCATTTCCTCAAACGCATTTTGGTAGTGATGAAGACCAGCACAGTGCAGTGAGAAGAGCAACAGAAGCAACCTCCTAAGCACAGTATTTGTCCTTACTATCAGTGTTCCCAGATAAAAGTTCTTTATTAATCATTCCAGCATGTTCAAAACACAACCCGAGGTCCTGCGATCACAACCTAAGAATAAAACCTTAGACTCTAAATGGTAATAATAGATAGCAATACCATAAATAATAGATAGTGATGCAATAAATAAATAGCAACACTAATAATACTAATAAATGACACCATGGTCATTTATAAAGGGTGGCATTTCAAGGCATTAGAAATGCTGTAGCAGCATACAGCATTTCAAGGTATTAGTGTGTTCTTTTAACCGGCTGGATAGCTCTGTTGGTAATGCACCGGCTGGTGCAGAGGGGACATGAGTTCGATTCTGGGGTTCGAGCGTCCAGTGGGTTGTGTCAGGAAGGGCATCTGACATAAAAAAAAACTCCTGCCAAATCAAATATGCAAATTGGATTTGCTGTGGCGTCCCCGGAAGGGAAAGAGCCAAAAGAAATCATCAGTGTGTTGTGTTGACTACTTCCACTCCTACAGGAAAGAAGTTGTCCCGTAAGCATTTGTTTCTTGATTTGACACTTTGTAACCTCCTCCTTGAAGGAAGAGCACAAACAACTTGGGATGTAAGCGGTCACCCATGATCCTCCTGGACCATCTCCTGCAACGCTCAGTGTAAATATCACGTGTCACGTATCAGACTGCATCCAGTGATACACCTGGCCATTTTTACTATTTGCACGCTTCTTTCTGTCCTCAGTCGAGTAGTATCTGTACCACACAGTGTTGGACTGGGTCAGTACACTCTTCACCCCACACCCCACAAAAAAAAAGAGCTATTAATAGGCCTACTGTCTATGTTGTCTATGTTGGTGGACCATGTGAGGCAGTTGTTCAAGTGCAGGCCAAAGTACCTGAAGCTGGGCTTCATTTGGACTTTTGTGCCCAGGATGGAGAGAGGGGGAGGCGGGTGGCTGATCTTTCTAAAGTCCATATTCAACTCTTGTCTTTTTTGGATTCAGATAGATGTGTTCCTGCACCAGGTCTCTACATTTTGTATATCCCGTCTGTGTCTGTTTCATTGTTTTGCATGATGAGGGCCACCACAATAGTACTGTCTGCACATTTAACAATTTGACAGATGAGATGGGTGGCTAAGCAGCCATAAGTTAGCAGAGTGTACAGGAGAGGACTCAGCATGTAGCACTGATGGGATCTTCTATTCAGGATTGTTGGCAAGGATGATCGGCCGTTTTCTCTGTTCTCACTACCTTCTCTGTGTTAGTAAGGAAGTCCAGCACCTAGTTGCATACAGTGGAGGTCTTTGGAAGAGGGATAACAATGGCTCTCTTTTGACATGCTGGCCTGCAACTGAGAGGTGCTAAATTTGTCTGATACAATAATAGTCAGCTGGCGGACCACTGATTTCTGTGGATCAATTCTCTATAGGACCCCCTGAATTCCTCAGGAGTTATGCTGAGTGGAGAGTCATCTCATTCAATTGTGTATATCTGTTCTACTCTGTTTTTCTATTATTTGTATTCTACTGCTGTTTTTCACTAATTTCCCAGAGGAACCTTCCTGAGGGATTAATAAACAGGGATGCACATAACTGGTGTGCATGTGTTGTCGAAATGCAACATGCGCTGCACATCAAATGTCTTGAAGCGGGTTTTGCACCAACAGCTGGGAGCGCTGGTAGAGGTGGCACTCCTCAAAATGACAAAGAAGCAAGTCTCGCTAAGCAACTATTTTGATGTTCCACCACCACCGCCTCCAAAAAAAACACCAGACTGAACCATCAACGTCCGAGCTGCACAAAAAAGAGTTTTTGTGGAAAAGTGGTTGCAGGAGGTCGGTTGGCTACAAGCCAACGATGAACGTACCGAGATGTGGTGTAAAATATGCTGTGAACATTCTAACATGGCTGATAAGAGCAGTGCATTTTACATAGGGACAAAGAATTTCAATCACCCGGCTTTTGACAAGCATGAGAAAAGCAAAGAGCATGTTAACATATCGCAAACAATTGACAAGAGGAGCGGCCAGGATCGTAGTCTTCCTCTTGACAGGTGGCAGGATCACATTAATGAAGAACAGCGTCAAGCACAAACAGCTGATCGCAGGCTCAACTAGGGGGGAGGAGTAGGCCTACATCCTCTACCAAGACTACCATTGACATGGTTGAAATTCAGGACACTGAAAGTAGTGAAAGCAGTGATGATGAATGAGGATGTTCAGCTTTTAGAATAGGTTTTATATTCCAGCAAACTAAGCTCAAGGAGAAGCCATTTTATTTCAGAGTTTACAGAAAAGACATTCATTGCTTAAAAAGATGCCAGTTAAAATCACTATGCATTTTTTGTTTCTTTATTTGTTAATTCATCTTTAGATATGAACAAATGTTTTTGCAATTAGTTATTCGACCACAAATCCTTTTTTTATCCCTCCGGTGGAGCAGGTCGCAACTCGTGTGCTCAATGAGCACCAAGCAACATTGCCAGGTGCTCCCCTGAGTACTAGATCAAAAAAGTTATGTGCATCCCTGTTAATAAAGTACTATCTAATCTAATCTAATCTAATCTGTTGGAATGGTGAGCTTGGTGCAGGGAAAGGTGTTGGAGTCGTCAAGACGGGCACAACAGTAGTTCAAGCATCAGCTCTTCTTTTGAGCATAACTGCTCTTTTGACTCCAGCAGATGAGCCACATTTCTATGAGGATATAAATACAGCACTATTCATGTCTCTGTAGCTGGTCATATGTAGCTGTAGCAAGACCATTCACTGGAAAAGTGAGGGAACCGCTGGTCTGTTGGCGTTTAACCAACAGACGAGCTATAACTAGAAAACTAGCTCTAATGAACATCTATACACTTTAGGGGGTTTAATCAACAGAGGGGCTTTTAGAAGTAAGGTCAAGACTCTCTAATGAAGCAGATTCATTGAAGGTTTTTTTCTAATGAAATGTTTATTTGTAGCTATGTTTTGATGGCAGATCTCATCAAATAAAATACAATGTATAACACCAAAACATAACAGAAGTTATCTCGAGGAATTTTACATATAGAGTCCAAACCAGACTTTCAAACTAATTTTACAGTATCCTGACATAATCCTCCAGGAGCAAACACTTGATGATAGTTGCTGACAGCGGCAAGGAAAAACTTCTTTTTAACAGGCATAAAACCTTGAGTAGACCCTGACTCTAGGAGGATGGTTGTCTGCCTAGTTGGGGTTAAAGAAAAATGTTAAAGGAAGAGAAACAGAGAAAGAAAGATTTGCAAGGGGAGAATAGGACAGATACATGAATGCACAGGTAACTTAACTAGAATTATTAGGAAGATGAACATATGGTGTTGGTATAATTACCCTTAACTAGAACACTTGTGCATAACGTACTACAAATACAAGAACTATCAGGGGGCATACTAGACTTAGACTTAGACTTCCTTTATTGTCATTACACAGACACACACAATGAATCTGGTAACGAAATGTCATAGCAT
>JAPTHA010005795.1:0-10339 GCA_029814585.1 Gymnapogon annona | reverse complement strand
TGATATGGTATTTGTTTACACTACCCAAATAATCCAGACTTGGGCACTTAAAAATATGCTTTTAAATGTTTCAAATTAAAATTTAGATTAAGAACAACCACAAAATGTTATTGGTACTCTTTCCACCAACTAACCTTTATATCTCAATAATAATAACGATGGTACATGGGTGAACATCGGTTTTTACACTAATTTTGAACCTTAAAAGTTCAGGCTCAGGATTTTTTTTCACTTTAAGCCCTGTACTAAAAATATATTATTAACGAATATGAATAGTAAGGTATTGTGGGTAGATGGCACGGAAACACCGGCTGGGGTTTAAGTGCATGCCTGCAAACACGGCTGAACTAAGGCGTTTGCGTGCATGCCTGGGAACACTACCGATCTAAGGCGTTTGCGTGCCGGCAAACACCGCCGATCAGCGGGTTTGCGTGAATGCCTGCGTGCCGAGGAACACCTCTGTAATGTGCAGATCGGTGGGGCGAAGTTTTGCATGTGTGCTGGTGAACACCATCAATCTCATGTGCGGATTAGTGGGGCAGCATTTGTGTGCGTGCTGGCGAACACCGCCGATCTAATGTGCAGACCTGTGAACATGGCCAATCTAAGGTGTTTGGTGCGTGCCGGCAAACACCGCCGATTGGCGGGTTTGCGTGCGTGCCTGCGAATACGGCCAATCAGCGGTGTTTGCGTGCGTGCTGGCAAACATCACCAATCTAATGTTTGGATCGGCTTTTGCATGTGTACCTGCGAACATGACCGATCTAAGGCATTTGCGTGCGTGCCAGGGAACACTTCCGATAGGAAGGTTTGCATGCGTGCCTGCAAACGCCACAGATTGGCAGGTTTGCGTACGTGTCTGCGAATATGGCCAATCAGCGGCTTTTGCATGCGTGCCTGTGACCACTGCCGATCTAAGGCATTTGCGTGTGTGCCGGCAAACACCGCCGGTTGAGGACCATCAGGGTCAAGTGCAGCTTCATTCCTGAGGCGGTCAGACTGGTAAACTCTGCACCGCTGACAGACCGTTGACACCACTTCTGATCTCTTTGATATGTTTTAGCAGATAGTCTTAACCAGATTTTAGTCTGGTTAATATATGCTCCTCTTTTTTTATGGGTGTTTTAATTTTGCACTGAAAGTTTTAGCCAGCGTAGTTCGTTATACTTATTTATTTATATATGTATTGGGTTTATATTGACATATATCATTGGTTGACAAATACTTTTAGAACACTATTTAGGTTTTACTTGCTGATCCTGACTACAATTTTCATTTCATGTACTCAGATTCAGATTTCCTTTATTTTTTATTGCACAGACCAATGATCTGGCAACGAAATGTCGTAAAGTAGCAAAGTTTATAAAAAAAAAAAAGAGCAGAGCAGATTTACAACAAATTGAATTCTTGCACAACAGAGACAATATATACAGTATACATGATTGAAGTCCCGGAGTTGATAACGATAACGAGAGCAGTGATGCATTCTTCGGAGTGGAGAGATGTAGTGACTGTCGTCGCAGGCTACCGTTAGCTTAGTGCTTTAGCTGCTAACAGCTAATCGTCATTCCTAGCCACAACAGATCACAAACCGTAACTCACTCACACGCATCTCCCCCCCGCTTTCGACCAGTAGAAAACCAACCAAAAAACGAAAGAGTCACGTGGAGTCCTGGGCCAGGAGTCCTTCACAGCCAGGCCGCATAGCTTAGCACCCGCGCCGCTGCTCAATGGCCGTTGGGTCCCATCATGATGGTAGAATTAACCGTTACACACCTGAACCGAATGGGAAACCCCGTTTGTACCATCACCTCCACATTCCGGTACACGACGCCAGCTCTGCAACCCGCTGCACCGATGCCTTAGTCACACGGGTCACACTCTGGTGTACACCGCCGTAGCTCATCCCAACTGGAGACTGACTGGCTCACCATCCCATGTTGGTGTTAAGGGGGTCCATTGAGAGTAACAAACCAGCTACTACCTCTCAAAAAACTTAAAAATGACACATGTTCATGCTGTACAAGAGTCCAATTAACACGACCACAAGAGTCGGGCAGAAAAACTTAAGTAGGAAAAAAGTTAAGGAGCTGCTGTACAGGCAGCCTACTAGGGCACCATTTTAGAATGTATAATGTATGTATAATATTAATTATAATAAATGATAATATTAATAATGCATAATACTCATGCACTCAGGTAATGATAATAAACTGAAATTGAATTGAATTGATGTCCAGAGCCTATAGCTGCTTTTTGACAGCTTGTATATTCATCTTGCCTTGACAAATCTATTTTGGTGTTTTCACTGTCTGAGAACTTGTACACATCAAGAATGTAACTAACTAGTGCAAGTCACTGAGTGGTTGATCCAGAGATGCTCTGTCCACATTTCAAGTCACAACATGAGACACCAAGCCAAGCTATCAGGAAATGTCTGAACAGATCAGCAGATTTTCAAGTTGATTCTTGACAAATCATTCACATACTTTTGTGTAAACAACTGAATTCAAACATTGAATACATCATAAAGTTATTTTAATTTGTAAAGGATAACAGGCATTTAAGTTTCATTCTCCACTGTTACTGACTCTCTTAGCTTTACTGTATGCCGACGATGTAATAAATTACCCCCGTAACGCAAACCCGAAAATAGTCTAACATATTGTTCTGAATGTATATATTAAGCATTTAGTTGTATTGTATGAAGAATAACAGCAGAATATTGGTGTGCATGTAAGTATACAGTGCACTGCGCATGGTCACCGTTTTACAGAAAATGTAGTCTTCTATGTTTGAGAAATACACTGAAAAAGTCAGTCAGAAGCAGCCCAAATATGATGAAAGTAAATACAAAGCATGCTATTCATTTAATTTAATCTGACACACTCCCACTTTACTGATTTTGTCCCCTAAGTCCCCTTCATTCCTACTAACCTGCCAACCAACTCCCTCTCTTTTTCATTCATGTGAGCAAAAGCCACTGAGTTTTCAACTCCTTTAATGTGATCAGTTCATTAGAAAGATGAAGCGCATTCCCTCTAATGGGCACTTGAGCTGCAACAAGGGAGAGCAGATTGCCTCCCTCGCTTGCTAAATAATTATACTGAGGGGGAAAAGGGAAGGGATGCACACAGGGAGAGAGGGAAATAAGCAATGGTGGTGAAAAGAGGGATGGGAAAACAATCTCTTCAGTCCAGTGGGATGCTATGGGGACATAGAGAAGGCAAGGGGACAGCTGGTGTGCGTGTATGTGTGTGTAAGCAGTTCTATTGTTGTGAAATAGCCCACACACAGGCTAAGTGCATCTCTTAAAGCTTCACTCCTCCTTTCACTCACGTAAGTCAAGGTCATTCCACACACAGAAGAAGAGATTAACAATAAAGACACTTGTTGAATCAAGTGAAGGAAGAGACTTTAAAATTGTAACCCTTCCTTCCTTTCACGCCTGTTCTGCTGTTCTATCAAGGGCATCTCTCCCTGTCTCAGATATTTAATCGATTTAAAGCCCTATTACCTTGTTTTCATTATTTACATGAGCTCAGGCTTTGTCTTTGCAAGAAGATATTGGCAAAGCAGAGTCTGAAGACCTCAGGTGGCTGAGGGGGAGGAAACAAATGGAAATTCTTAAGAATTCAATTTTAGGGGTTTATTCTGCTACTCATCTCAGAGGAGACAGCAAATAAATGCGTTGGGAACAAACTTGGAAAGGGGAAAAAATAATGGAAAGGAATGGGGAACCAGGTTGCTAAGATGGCACTTAGAACCCATAGCTAAACTGTTTTATTCACTTTTTTGTTCTTTCATTGTTTCTGTGACCTGTTAAAGGAAGTCTGACAGTACAAGGAACAGCTAAGCTCCACTTTCCCTGAAAACCCTGCCTCCCTGTCAGTGTGATATACCTCTGAATAAGTACTGTTTCTGTACTGTTGTGAGTTTCTGCTCACAACATGCCATCTATTATCACTTTAAAGCCCCCATTGATAGGAACTGACTCTTGCCACATTCTCCACGTGTAACATGACAACACTAATTTTTGATTGAATCAAGGACTATATTGTCTTGTTAAGAATGGTGCAGAAAAGCTGTAATGGAGAGGTTGAGAGAAAAAGTCCAAAAGTTTGAAAGGACACAACTGGCATGTGATGTTTGACCAAGATAAGTGTGATGCCGTCAGTGGAAACCATCATTCAACTTTCTTAATTGATATTGTTTGTATTTTGATACTGTGCTATTAATTCAGAGCCCATAGTCTGAGTGTGGCTATTTTACATAAATTAACTTCTATGTATGATACATTTTATAGCTTATATCTTCTATTTTTTATTTAAATCTTTCCATTATAATGAGAATTTAAATGGCTGGATAGCTCAGTTGGTAAGGCACCAGGGTGGTGCATAGGGGTTTGATTCCCGGTACGAGCCTCCAGTGGGTTGTGTCATGAAGGGCATCCAACCTAAAAACATCTGTCAAATCAAATATGCAAATTGGATTCGCTGTGGCGATCCGGGATGAGAAAAAAACTAAAGAAAATCATCATCATGAGAATTTAGTTTTTATTTTTGCATAGGATTGTATTCCAATATCTTCAGTTTCATGTTGCCATATTCCAGCATTATATGTAAACATGAAGACACATATACAACAAACTATCCATAATTCAGACCTTTTACTCTGTATGCAGCTCATCTGAGTTTGAATAGCACAAATCCTACAAAAAAATCCCATTTGACCCAGCTCACTGTTGTATGTGGCCTAATTACATAGAAATCTGAGAATTTGCAGTCCAACCTCATTCTCAATGACTGTGGACATTTCATCTGACATTTACATCATTGAAATCTGACAAATGTCACAATGATCCATGTTTCCTTCAATAAACGCAGTGTGCTGAATATGTTGTCATGTCTTCCGCACATGCAGGACACTTAAGGACTGTAGAGACCTTTCAATCCTGTGTCAAACACTTCTTAATTATAATGTTAATAACCATACAAAATAATTACATTTCTGCAAAACAAAATTGGAATTGAGTATTAAGACCTGACCATAGCAGAAATGTTAAATCTGCAGCCTACAAGTACACAACTGGGGGAACTTTAACTTTAATTACAGGACACATTGTATGCACCAATGTCACAAATTAATAGTTTTTTGGAAAATATCTTGTCTTGATGATGAAGACAAGAAGAAGAAGTTGAGTCCAACTTCTGTGTAAAGGATTCTCAATTTTTTCCCAAAGATTCAGAGTTGGGGCTCTGATGGATGCTGCAATGTCTAATCCCTGTGTGAAAACGATGTTTTGTTCTCCCCTAACCACGCTGTCACAATTTGAACAGGATACGACCTATGAATCCTGGCATTCCAAACTTTAGACTCTTTTTGAACCGATTGCTGTTTAAGAAATGAAAGGCTACTCGCTGAATCAGTTAGGGAGAAAGACGATGTTGTTGTTGACACATATTAGTCAACATTGTAATTATCCAGTGTAAGGATCTGAATTGTCTGCTAGCTTAAATCCTGGTGGGATTTGTGTTTGAGCTAGTATGTGGCTGTTTTAATTATTAAAATACTAATATGCACCAGATTGCTTGTGCTGTTGCCAAACACTGATCAAAGATATGTACATCAATGGCATGTGATCATATTCATATGTCTGATATATTTGTGGACAACATATGCTACAATAGTGGCTCCTGATAGATGTAATTTAAGAAGGTAAATAGAGCCTCTTCAATGCTAAATGAAAGCATATAGTACAAGCTCACAGACTCTCTGGACCCAAATGCAGACACACACAAAGAATATGTTTCAAAAAACTATTTTTATTAATTATTCTCTCAGTACTTACAATAATTTAAATGATCTATCTCAATTTAAATTCTTGATTAACAAAAAAGATGCCAAAAAACACGTGAATACTTTCAACAAAAAAAATCCTACAACCGGAAAATCATGAATTAATAACTTCCCACTTTTTCCCACTACGTGGCAAAAGCAACTCAATTTAGAAATTACAACTTAAAGAGTTTTCAAAGACTAGAAATTAAACTACAAGACTAAACTAATAACTAAGACTTACGTATATACTCTTGGCAAGGGTAAAGATGGACAGGACAAGACCCTCAGACAGGAAGGCCAACATTCAATGATGTGACAACAGACAGGGGATGTACACTGACTTTTATACACACACAATGAATGGCCAGGTGAGAGGAATCAGGAATGATTTGACATTAGACACAGGTGGGAAGGAATCTGGGGAAGTGAAGCTAACTGGCACAGGAGGAGATAGACGCTGACCTGACATGAAGTAACAAAATAAGACAGGAACTAGACACAAACTCCATTAAACACGACACCTGACACTAGTGAGATGATGTCTCGAGTAGTTTATGTCTTAGATGAACAAGTGTTTGCGGAGGATTTGGTTGATTTTGGTAAATTAGCTTAGGAGTTTGGTTTAGACCAGTTCTTTATGGAAAGTGTCTAGAGATAACTTCTGTGACAACTTGGGACTATACAAATGCTATATACACATAATACTATATCCACTTGCAAAAAAGTTAATTAAACCAAATCACTCTTACAACATGAGTAACAGTAACAGCCATAGTGAGCAGAGAAATTGGTTAAAATAACAAAAGTATGGGAATAAACAAATTTCATTTTTACATAAAGTGGAGAGAGAGAGAGAGAGTGTACAAATCCTGAAATCGTTCAGATCTGGAGCCTCATGTACAAAGATTTGTGTGGATTTCATACTGAAACCTGGTGAACACTTAAATGCAGAAAACTATCCTTTCGTACACCTAAATCTGCACACATTTCTATTGTGTATCCCAGTCAATGTGGAATTGACCACATATGTTGGCATACTCTTTCTAGGTGGGAGACAGATAAATGACATAAAAGGTTCATGCAGTATTGTGCCAGGATATAAAGACAAAACCAAAACTAGGACCCATGTTTAATTAAACCAAAAACTCATGTTTAGTTAGTCAATTGAAGAAGACAAAGACACCCAGTCCCAGCCTCGTGTCACAGATACTCTGAACCAATGTTCTGGATCAGTCCTCCCTCCGTGGGTAATGTTCTCACTGACATTAACAGCTTTAAATACATTTATCATGTGCTCAGCCCGAATGGTCTCCCGTGCAGGATCAGCACCATGGGTCCTGCATCTGGTTTTTATGGTGCAGTTAAGTGTTACTCTGGCAGTGGGATGGTGTGCCAGCGTGTTAATTCTTCATCTGTGCATCTGTGATGTACACGTTACTCTGAGGAATTAACTTTTTCATATTGTTAACAGTTTACATCATCACCTATAAGTGCCGCCAATGTATCAAAAGCTAGAAATGGGCAAACGCCAACTATGGAGTTGTCGTGGAGCACTGCACCTTTCCACAGTCATTTCACTCGATACATAGGAACATGAGCATGGAAAAGTTCAAACGCCAGGTTTTTGTGCATACACTCATTTTATACATGAGGCTCCTGGCCATTCAAGTCCCAACACTGCCCCCATAAGCTTTCACTAAAGGCACTAGGCATAACATGTAATCACTTCACTTAAAAGAGAAGATGGTAACTGCACCAATCAGGGTTAAAGAGCATGCTTCCAGTTGAAGCATATTAATCAGTGCAATAATTATCCAATGGAGGGATGTTCCGTTTCCAGAATATTACAATGTTCTAGAAACAGATGCAAGGTCATTGTTTGTGTGGTGATATTATAAACCCAATGGTCATGATGCAGTCCACAAAAACGGCATTCTGTTTTTTCACATCTTGCATTTTGCACTGATGAAGAGAGGTATGACCATGTGGTACTGTATAAACATATCTACCATGTTAGTCTGTAATGTTAAACACAATTAAAATGTTTCTCCAAATATAGCAGCCTGTAACTGGAAAAGAAGGCACGTGGAATTCTTTTCTGAGCCTTTATGCGCTCTTTGTGATAAGAGTTACATATAATATCAGCCAATCTCAAGCATTAATCCCTCCACCTTCATAAGAAAAGCTTATTGTGCCTGAAAAAAATCCTGCCAGCCACGACTTATCGAGACAATATTGCAGCAGCACCAATTCCAAAAGGAGGGTCATGAAGACGGAAAGCAAAGAATGAAAGGGTAAAGAAAAAAAAAACAGATTTATGAAAGGTTAGGGAAGGTTTATGAGATTCAGCAGACCACATTTGTTGGCAGAGAGAATATGATTTGCTTTATCAGTGGCAAACAAGATGTTATTTATGAAATAAGGTGTTGTTTTGCTTTGTTATGTGGGTAGTGCTACTCATACAAATGTGGATTCCTCTTATTTTGTCTCTGTTGTTAGGAACTCTCTCAACGACAGACCCAGATGCAGACCAATTTCAAAATAAATTATTTATTTTACAGTTCTCAAGGAACATAAAATAATTATCTTTATAATCTGTCAATGGTTTTTAATTAACAAAAAGTGACGAACAAAAACACGTCAATAACTATTAACTTAAATTTCCCATAACGGGTAAATCATAAATCCAAAACTATAACACAAAATCACTCTTGCGAGGAAAAACTAACAAGTTTAGAAAAATTAACAATTATCAAAAGGGCAAAGAACAGAACTATGAAACATATCAACACAAATAAACATACAGAATTAACTATCAACACTAGGCATAATCACACTTTGAATCAAGGCAAGATGAGGAATGCTTCCCAGACAAGACACTCAACGATCTGACAAAACACAGGGGAACACACACAGACTTACTGTATATACAAGAGGATTTCACCAGGTGTGACACATCAGGATGATTAGTAACAAGACACAGGTGGGAAGGGAAACTTAGTGTGAAACTACCGGACACATAGGGAGAGAAACGCAGGACCATACAGGAAATCACAAAATAAAACCTGGAAACACACGAACAGGGCTTGACAAAACATGAACCATGACATCTGTATTTTGTTCTTGCATTTATTTTCAGTGTCTCAGTTTAATTTCTTTTCATGGTTCATGATAAAACCTGTTTTTAATTTTCAAAGTGTTTCAGTCGCTCAAATAAATTCACAGCCCATTGCTAATGTGTAAATTTGTAGTACCCTTTCTTGGCATGAATCCATACTGTTGTTCATAGATGCTAACTTCTGTCCTTAGACTAGCTTCGACTACTCTTTCCCATGACTTCATTGTATGGATCATCAGCTTTATTCCTCTGTAGTTACCACAACTCCGTACATCTCCCGTGTTCTTAAAAATGGACACCAACACACTTCTCCTCCATTCCCCAGACATTTTTTCTCCATCTAAGATCCTGTTGAATAACCCAGTCAAAAACTCGGAGTGACGCTACGTGAGGAGGTAGACGCTGGACCAACACCGGATCTATCAAAACAAAACAGAACACACTTATTCCAAACAACCATGACATGACACCCTCCTCACTTCATCTTTACTAATCTTTGCTACCTCCTGGTCCACAACATTCACCTCTTCTACTGTTTGTTCAATCTCATTTTCATTTTCATTTCATTCATCAACTCTTCAAAGTACTCTTTGCAGCTTCCCATCACAAAACTGACACCCATCAATATGGTTCCTTCCCTATCCTTAATAACCCTAACCTGCTCCACATCCTTCCCATCTCTGTCTCTCTGCCTTGCCAACCTGTATAAATCTTTCTCTCCCTCCTTACTGTCCAATCTGGCATACAAGTCATCGTAAACCACTTGTTTGGCCTTTGCCATCTTTACTTTGACCTTATGCTGCATCTCCCTGTACTCCTGTCTACTCTCTGCAGTCCTGTCAGTACTCGACCTACATCATTTCAACTTTAAGACACTCACGTCTACTTTATGGCGCCCGAGTCTCGTCCGCCATTTTGTGTACAGTCCATACTGTTGCAGTGTAGCGTACAGCGTCTGTGTTTGTGCTCCGCAATTATCGGTATACTCGGCTTTGTCACCCTTCTTTTTCACATCATGGCCCCAAAAAAGAAAGCAAGATCTCTTAGCAATGTTGGTCCAGCCAAGAGGAAAGCCATTACGATGGAAACTGTTAGGAAAATATGTGTGTGTGTAAAGAACAGATTACGTTGGTCCAGTAAAGCAAAGCATGTTTGGAGTCCAGAAGGATCTCAGGGTTAGCCTGGAGTTAGATTGACCTTATTTGGACAAAGTATGCAGAGAGAGAGAGAGAGAGAGAGATAGGGGTCTAGTAGAAGGGAAATGGTGACGGAATGTCATGTGACGGATCTGTGTTGATGTCTATGTAACGGGCGTGTGCGTGGCTCGCTACAAGTTGGTCTTGATCAAGTTCGTCACACCCGTTACTGGTCGTGTTCTGC
>JAPTHA010005780.1:0-10340 GCA_029814585.1 Gymnapogon annona | reverse complement strand
TCAGTGTGTTTTTGGATGTGGAATTAAAGACAACCAGTTTTCACCTTCAGCTCCCGTGGTCTCATTATCCTGCTACAACCACATAATTAAGATACAATCAGAGCAGTAAAAAGTGTATAATTACAATATATTTATAATGAAGGAATTAGACATATAGATAACCAAATAATGATCAGTAAATAATAACAGTATTAAGTATTAAAGTATTTATAAAAGTAGTATTAAGTAGCATGTCCAACATTTAACCCTCAAATTTGTTGAAATTAAAAATTGCAACCTTAGTGTGGTATGTCCTATTTCTGATGTTTTTGCAAAAAAAAAAAAATGATTATGCTAAAAACAACAAAAATTGTTTCATAACTTTTATTGATATGTAAAACATTAAGGTCAAGTCAATTCAGTTCAATAAATACTTTATCACTGTAGGGAAATTGCTGTGTCCAGCAGCTCACATGAATAACACGTAAGACTCATAAAAAACATAGAAAACATGTAGGAATCTGCTTCCTGTAAATAAATCGCCAGGGAATGATGGATTTCCAGCTGGATGTTATAAAGAATTCCAGGACCAGCTGGTACCACTGCTGTTGGATGTGTTGGAACAAAACAGAAAGGACGGATGTTTCCCAGAGTCATTCTCTCAGGCCACAATCACAGTCATTCCCAAAAAATGAAAATATCCTAAAAAAATGCTTTACAGTAGCTTTTCTTGAAAACTTTTTAAGAATGGCATTTTAACTAACTGACCAAATTGATATCTTTGCCTCCTTCAACCATTGTGGGTTGAAAAAACTAAAACAATTTGTCGTGCTACACAAATGATCTATCTCCTTATTTCCTGTTTATCGCATTGAAGTGTCTGCCCAGGTCTGCTCTGCACAGCTTTGCATATCTCCGCCTCTCTCTATTTCAAGATTATGCACTGACCCCCTGGTAGGCCTGCTAGCTGGACCCAGTGAGGCCAAACTTGACGCTGATTGGTTAATGCCACAGGTCCCTTCTCATTCACTTTAAGCTACAATGTGCCAACACTGTCACTTCTGAAGGCATAGAGGCAGATTTTGGACGCTGACAACACATGATAGTGAATACTGATTGGATAAAAACTCTAACAAACTCTGCTCTTCAAATCTCCACCTGGGGCTGGAAGCTGAGCAACCAACTTAGGAAAGCTATGAAATGAAGAGTATAGACCATGGGGAATAATTTAATACATATTTGTAGAAAAAATATATATTAAATAATGTATTCCTGATTAGGTTTAGGCCACCAGAGGGTCTACCACTGGCGAAGCTCTTTTGAGTATTCACGTGGTTACATTCCCAATGGACCCTGAAGTCTGTCTACTAGGGAATCTAACTAAATTCCAACTAAGTGGGATAAGAAAATGACTGAAATCCTGCTCACAGTCGCCAAGAATTGTATTGCTACAAAATGGAAACTAGATGCCCACCCTCCCAATCAAGATGTGGTTAGAAGAAGTTAACAGCTGCGTGCCCCGAGAAAATAACCTACTGGATGCGCAGGAGAAGTGCAATCTTCTGTAAGATATGGCAACCATTCTTAAATTACATGGAAAATGTACCAGTACACCACGTGGTCTCAACTACATATACCTGATTTACACTACATGGGCTCAGCTCTATACTGGAGTTGAACATGTGGCATGGAGGAAGCATGAGGTTAACATGTGTGTCTCTGCATACTGCGTAGTTTGTATTGTTAATATCTGGTCTTGTCGTGTCTAGCTTCATTTTGTCTTGTCTTGTCGTGCCTTGTTCCATCCTGATTTGCTGTTTGACTTGTAGTGTTTTGTTTCATTCTGCCTTAGCTTTTCTCGTGTTTGGGTTTGTTTTGGCTGTCGCCTCTGGCCTTGTTAGTGTGGGTGGGGGTGTGGCCTGGTGGTGAATAAATCTGACTGTTATGTGGTGTAATGTAATGATGTATAATAAAAAACCAAAACAAAAAAATATAAAAAAAAAAAAAAGACGAGATGGTGGTCAGATCTCACAAGAGGTAGAAGGGCTGTAGCGCTGTACGCATCCTTGATGTTTTGACATTCAGGAGGTCCAGAGTGTTATTTCCTCTCGTGGGACAGTCAACATACTGGACAAATCCAGGTACATGAGAGGTGAGGCTGACCTGATTAAAATCCCCAGAGATGGCTATCAGTATGCTGTGTCTGTATCTTTAAGACCGTCTCCTGGATGATGTCACACGCTACCTCTACTGCAATACGTAGTGAAATGTAAACAACAATGGTGATGATGTAGGTGAACTCCCTCGGTATATAGTATGCCCTAAGACCCACTGCCAGGAGTTCCACATGACAGCAGATCTTGTCTTTGATGGCAATATGAGCTTGTGTATTCACAGAACTAACAAGCTGGGACTCGGGAGATAAGGCGGGCCCCACCTCGAGATGTGTGAGGCAGCTGACCCCTTGTAAGGATGTGACACACTGGGGAACATGCCAGACAAGACAAGGGAAAATGAAGGGCAGGGACTTGCGCCTTCACATGTGAGGCGGGTCACACCGCAAAGACCTGTGAGATGGGTGCCCCTCGTAAAAGCTTGACCACACTAGGGAGGGAAGACACTGGGGACCGTGGAACTCCGGGAAACATGGAACCTCCCCGAAACATGATACCCTGGACTCTGGCTTACAAAACAAAACCTCAATACCTATGAGCAGACACCAAAAGACACAATATTCCAAAGAAACTGAGACATTAATGATTTACAAATGAAACCAGAAGACACAATTTTCAAAAAGAAACCAAAAGACATGATTCTCAAAAGAAACCAAATACTGGATTGCTCAAATAAAAACTGGAAAACCTAGTGTACAGTAAAAACTTGAAAACCCAATTACTCTCAGAAATAAACCCTGAGACCTGACTACTCAAACAATACACTCAGAGACCTGACTACTCAAACAATACACTCAGAGACCTGACTACTCAAACAATACACTCAGTGACCTGACTACTCAAACAATACCTAAACCAGAGACATGATTAGTCAAAGAATAAGCCTAGAGACATGGTTACTGAAACATAAAAGCTCAAAACTTGGTTCAAAGTAAAAGCTCAAAACATGGTTCAAAATAAATGCTCAAAACAAGGGTTCAAAAGCCACTGTAAGGCACAACAAGGTTCGAAAAAACCGCTAGGGGCACAAAAGGCTGGAAAAACCACCAGGGGGTACAAAAAGGTTCAAGATACACTAGAGGACACAAAAAAGGTTTGAGAAACAGCAGAGGACACAAAAACCTCAAAAATACTGAAAATGACAATGGCTTAAAAAACTCTAGTGAACAAAAAAACAAACAGGTATGTGGGGATGGACTGTCACCTGAACTCTGGAAAGCAGATACGAAGAGGAAAGGAAAGGGGATACGGGGAATAGCGGCCACTCTGGGCCCTAGCACACAGAAAACATAGCAGCCCCACTGGACCCTCGTAAAAGGGGAAACAAAGCGAAACATAACACAAGCCAACCCCCAACCCTAGAAACACAAACCAACCTAAGACCTGGATGAAACACCATAACCAGACCCACATGGATGGTGGGACAAAAGACAAAGTTACTAGGCTCAACCAAACCACAGACAAAGACCAAAACCAGCAGTCAACTTAAATAAATTAATATAATGTGAAAGGAAAATAAAAATCCCTCCAATCCCAGCAAAGCTTCTGTTTAAGGGGTGGCCTCATACTGTCATAATTGGAAAAAAGAGAGAAGCTCAGAAGCATAGGATTGAAGGGGAACATGGAACATTTATTAATTTAAAACACACACACACACTGAACCACACAGAGAATCACAGAACCAAAACGTGAACACACTACTTAACACTGAGAACATGACAAACCAAACCCTAGAAACAAATGCCACCTCCACCACAGAACATAAACAAATAAACTTCCACAGAACACAATCCAGAGTCCAGATCAGAGTCCATGAGAATGCCAAAATGTCTGGGTTATTGCAGCGTTTAGGGATGTATGACGTTTATGACCCCACACTGCCAGCTGCGCAATCAGTTCCTAAATAGCTGAGTAATCAGCCACAGCCGAGCAGTTTGGCCCAGGTGTAGGGGATGACAATCAGTTGAAGTCCCTTGAGGGAGAGGGTGTGGCCCAGCCACAGCATGGGCTGGCCATGACACACGAGGATGGTTGGAATACAGGGCTTGTATCTCCTCCTTCTAGCCTTATAGCCTAGCTCTGGCTCTACGACCCCAGTACAGTGCTTTCAGTTCTGCCAGGATGGGTTGATGAAGCCCCATCCTGGCAGAACTCTATGGGGGTGTTTTACCCACCATAGAGCCAGAAGATCCTCTCTACTATACCATATCCTGTGTATCTCCATGACCAAAAAACCTGATAACAAACAAAAAAACATGACAAACGTACAAGAGCCACTGGGACTTGCTGCAACTCAGCAATGAAAAAATAAAACACATATATCTAAAAAAAAAACACAAGAAAAACACCACGTACAATGAAAACGACCTGTATTTGATCACACGCGAACATGACTTTTCTCCCAACATCAGTGCTGATCCAGATACCTATCCATATCCACATTAACACTTTGAAAATCAGTACCATTACTTCATGATACCAAACAAAGGTATACTCACTGTTCATGCAGAGGTGGACCTTACAGACCCTTGTAGACCACTTTGGACTTCACAGATTCTGTAGACCACATTGGCCATTAAGATTGGAGACTCACTGTCCTTAATGGAACTTGTACTGTCTTGTAATGGTTGTGGAAATGACCAAATATATACACTTGCTCGATAAAGGGTTAACATAAAATCCAGGAAAACACACCTGAAAGAGAAGATGGAATTGTCTCAGTGAGGAGCTAAATGAAACAACACAGGTGAAAATTTGGTGTGAAGTTGGAAAAAAAAAACCAATTAAGATGTCAAAAGTTTTTAACAGGGAAGAAAAGATATTTTGTCCTTCTGCTAATTAATACTGTGACACCTATGAAAAGATCCTCCATATTCTGGTGGCTATAATTGTTCAGATTTTCAGTCTATATATGTTTCCTGCTTGTCTCGTTTTTACTTCATACCTTGTTTCTTGAGGGTTTGTACAGTTTTCTGTAAATCACACACACACACACACACACACACAATCACACACACACACTGATATATATATATATATGAAACAAAAGCAACTTTCCTGTGAGATGACAAATCTGCCACCACGCCGCCCTTTCGTCTGCTGATTTGCTTTATTCTCAGAGATGTTCAGCAATCCTTTAAAGGTAGCACGACGTCATGTGTTAACCAAATTGAACCTGACAACTGTCTCATTCATTTGCAGCCAATGTTTGTTCCCCAAGTTAGAAAACAACAGTCTGCCGTGTTGTGGGGAAAAAAAAAAAAAAAACAATCTGTCCCATCACCCCTAAGGCTCCTGTTTCTGATGTACACCGCTGACAACACCATACATAAAAACCTCCTTATCTTATTTGAGCAGTTGCTTTAGGTATTTCTGCAAACTCCAAGGGGCTGGAATTATAAATCACAGTGAAACAAGATGGCAATCAGCAAGTATTGTTGCAAAGAAGACTAATGAATCCACCCACCCTGGTAAATGACCTGGAGATCGGCAGCGATAGAGACTCCCTGCCGCCGCCCAGATGTGTGTGATGCACTGGATCTCCCTCGCCCCCATGATAGGTTTTTCACACTGGCCGAGGCCAGATAAAGCCACAAAGACAAACCAACAGGGTCTTTTGTCTGTTTGTTCCATTACGGGGTTGAAATGCGAGCTTATTTTCCCGTTTTGCTCACTTGTTCTAAAGCGTGGATCGGAGGACAACGCTGGTTTTATCTGCATGTCTACTGCTATTCCCACCGGTGACTCACATTTAATTGTAAATACAACCTTTCTGTGGAATAAATTAACATGTTTACCAATGTTCCTCTGTTCTTCCAAGGACCTGGGAATGATCAAAGCAGGGAATTTGTTTGAAGAATGAACCATTGGGAGGATTTTAGGTTAACAAGACCAGAGTTTCCCTCTACATCAGTTGGCAACTGTGGGCCCCTCCCCCCTCAAACATGAGACATCATCTATTTTTATCCTTTATTACTACATGGATGTGAGCGATACGCCTCCTTGACGACATCATTATTATCTCCGACTGCCGCACTAAAACACCTCATTTATCTCAGATTGGTGTTCCAGTTCTGTCAGAAACTACAGAAAAGAAACAAACACGAGAGACTTTGATGAGGAGATGATGCATTACGGTCCCACAGACCATCGCAGTTGTAACGTCCACAAGAACCAGCGAGAGGTTCCCTTTCATTCGTCATTGCAATGACCGGCAATGTCTGTTTGATGGAAATCTGCACCAAGTAAACAGATGATTTCAGTTAATCCAGAGGTTTGGGTCAGATCCTCAGATGTTCATTACAAGGAAAGCTGAAGGATTGTACATCACTAAAACAATAATACCATCCACCACTCACCACCTTTCCTCTGTATGCAGGTTTCATTTAGTGTTAAAACAGAAGAGGATGGCAGTAAATCTGTGAATTTTTTCTCACTGCACAGCTTAATTTCTACAAATTATTGGTCCAACAGATTTGCAGAAATATGAAAAACAACCATAAACATACATATGACATTGGGCCAATCTGCAGATAAATTAGAAGTTCTGGGATGATGTATATTCAAGTAGTTGTTACAGGTCTCACGATGATGACTGGCAAGCAGATAATATTCCTGAGAGAACAGGAGAAATAATGAGACGGCGAAGCAAATTTGGTCTCAATTTAGCCTCACTTAGCGGAATCCATTTATTAAAACCTGTCATTGTCTTTGACTCTTTTACTGTACTTAAATCGACATATTCGAATTACCATGGTTTCTATAACCATTCACTTTTGTTTTCATCATAAACAAAAATCCAAATAAAATTCTATTCTTAATGAATGCATCACATAACTAGTGCAACACTAGAACTGGCCAGGTCACATAACTGTTTCAGTGGTGTAACATTCTGTTCTCAACGAAGAACCCAAAAGCAGACATTGACAGGATTTAACAAAATAAAATCTTTATTTTTCTTCTAGGTTCACACAAAACAGGATTCTATAATATATCTAACAAAAAAATGCTGTTTCAAAAACATGTCATTAATTCTTAAATTAACAAAAATTACCCACAACGGGAAAATCAAAATACAAACTATAAATCAAAATCGCACTCTAGGTGGCAAAGTACCTCAATGTTCAAAAGTTACAAATTAAAATTAGATGAAGACAAGGATTCAAAGTAAAACTCAAAATACTTACAAACCAGCATATACCACCTGTCAGGGTTTGAAAAAAGGGGAGAAGTTCAGTTGATTGAGATTGAAGGGGAACATAGAATATTTATTAACTAAACAAACACACAAACTGAACCAAACAAAGAATCACTCGAACCAAAGCAAGAACACACTAGGCTACAAGACCTAGACAAACCAACTGCAGGACAAACAACGCCAAACATTAATATACTCAAACACAAACCAGAATCTTGACACTTCAGGGGAAAACACAAAACCAGAGCCACAGACTGGGCTGACCATGACTCTATCAAGATGACAACAAGTGACAAGACTGGAAACAGAGTCGGACACACTGACCAAACACATTCAAAGGTCTGACAAAGGACAAGGGGAAACACGCGGACTTTTAAACCCAGGACCCGCACCAGGTGGAACACATCAAGGTGGATTACACATGAGACACAGGTGGGATGGGATCTGAGATATGAAACTACCTGAAACAAGAGAAGACAATGGCCCAAACAGGAAATGACAAAACAAGACAGGATGCAAATCACAAATATCACTGACTAACCCCAACCTAACAAGTGGATTTGAATTGACATTTTATTGACAATTATTTAACCAAAGAATGAAATGTTCAGGAGTAACCAAGTTCAACGCCAAACAAGATTATATCTAAAATAACAGATATCTTTCAAATAACATAATTTTTAAATAAAAATGTAATGGAGCCCAAAATGAATAATCTTAACGAGTACCGATGTGTGGCTGATCCGCCATCTTGGGAAAAGTACTAATGATTACACATTCTGTTTTGTTTTAGTCACAGAAGCCTTTTGATCTATATTGTGCCTCCCAGGATTTGGATGGGGTTGGCATCACAACATAAAGAACATGTCCCTTTACTTTTGGTGACTTTTAAGGGTTTACCAACCTGATAGAACAGGACAAATAATGAGACGGCGAAGCAAACTTGGTCTCATTTCAGCCTCACTCAGCGGAATGAGGAAACCAAAGAAGTAAGTCTGTGCACAAGAGTCGTCATTTTGGCGGACAGCATGATATCTGACCGTTCTAGTCCATTTAAATCATTTCTATTAAAGAAATAACATCTTTAAATGAAAACAAACATAAATGTGACAATACATTTGTGTGTGTCACATAATATCTACTTTTATCCATGAAATTTATTTCGCTAGGCTCATGGAAATATTGTCCACTTCATGCTCTACATGGAAAAAGTGCTCTATTTGCACAGGTGCACAGTTGTCTGGGATTAAAAGGTGAACAATGTTGGCCCAAGAACCGATCCTTGATGAACTCCATCACTAAGAAGATTCATTATGTAATACTGTCCATCAAGGTTTGTTTTTCCTCATTGGAGATGTGAAAACAGTCAATATTGGATCTTGTGTATGAGTCAGACTGGTGTGGTATTAGAATAACAATGGGTAATAACTACTCACACAATGCCATCTACCACTCACTGACTCTAAAAGTGTTGTTCCACAACAACATTCTGTCTTTGTATAAAGTGATCTTTAGTTTGCAGGTTTCCTTTAGCAGCTAAAAAAGAAAAAAAAGAGACTTTGATGAAGTGCTGGTGAGTTGTTTTCAGTTGCAAATCACACTTGTGGTGTCCACCAAGAGGGGATTTGTCTTTTCTCACCGTAACCACGCAACATATGCTCAAATTCTATAAATGATTCTCTATGGATTGGCAAGGTAATGAACATATCAATAGCCTCATAGCATAAATGCCTGGAAAGTAAAAGTTAGTGATTCTTCACTTTTCTTTGTTCTGAGATTTAATGAACATTTGCACAATTAATTGATTAAATGTAGGAAAATACATGACTTTTACCTTAAAAATGCAAATAACGGCAGATTACATGATAATTTAATGGCGATGATGTCATGTTGGGTTTATTAAGGGAGTAAGTGTTGCATGTTCTGGTTTTATTTTGGTAGTTCCTGTGTTGGTCCAGCGTCTAGCTCCTTGCGTGTCATATAGCTTCACACCCAGAATCTGACCCACCTGTGTCCAATGTCTAATCATCCCTAATGTTCTCACCTGGTGCCTCCATCTTGTATAAAGTCGGTACATTTCTCCTTGTCTGCTGTCAGATTGTTGAGTGTGCGTCCTCCGAGTCCGACTGTCCAGCCCTGTCTTGAGTCTTGTTTCTTGTAAGAGTTTTGTAAGTAGAGGTCTGTTTGCTATAGCTAGTTGGGTTTTTGATTCATTATTTAGAGAGCTAAATTTAAGTTGTACATTATTCTAACATTGTGACTTTTGCCACTTAGGTGTGATTTTTTGTTATAGTTATAGATTTATGATTTACCTGTGGTAGGCTTTTGGCATCGTTTTTTGTTACTATCCTTTAAAGTATTATAGAGAACTATATGGAAATAATTGTTGAGAAAAGAAAGATAAATAAAAATTGATAAATCTAAAGTTAATATTGTGTCTGCCTGCATTTAGGTCCATAAACTTACCTGTACATCATGACAGATAAGACACTTGTGAAAGGTAAAAAAAAATCCCAAATTGAAAAATTTTATTTTGTAATTGCCACAAAAACAGCCCTGGGTCTGTATCGTTATGGAAAACCCTGTACTGGTGTAAAAATGATGGAAAAGTAGTTACTGAAACAATCATCGTCTATTGTGTCTTTTTATTTTGATTTGTTTTTACATCTTTTACATTAGTGTCTGCCGTATGTGATAAATGAAATTCCTTTAACTGAGGGATAGTCGTCTTTTCTACAGGTTGTCTGTAGAACTCTAAAAAGTCTTGCATTTGCCCTTAGTTAATGTTTAATTTTATTGATACAACAGTATGATCAAGGTGTTTTCAATGCTCAGCTGGTGACTGCAGATCATTGTCTTACCACAGTTAGTGATGGAGTTCATCAAGTCTCAGTTCTAGGACCATTACTGTTCACCATCTATCTATCTATCTATCTATCTATCTATCTATCTATCTATCTATCTATCTATCTATCTATCTATCTATCTAT
>JAPTHA010005721.1:0-10344 GCA_029814585.1 Gymnapogon annona | reverse complement strand
CACACACACACACACACACACACACACACACACACACACACACACACACACACACACACACACACACACACCAGGACTCCACCAACTAAACTAACGCACGCCACTCGTGTGTTTGGTATTGACACTATCTGTTTTGTGTTTTTATGTATGTTCTTCGGGTATGTGTTTTGTCTGTTGTCTCTGATCCTGTCATTGTGTGTGTGTGTATGTTTTGTCTGTTGTTTCTGATCCTGTCATTGTGTGTGTTTTGTCTATTGTCTCTGATCCTGTCATTGTTTGTGTGTTTTGTCTGTTGTCTCTGATCCTGGCATTGTGTGTGTTTTGTGTGTTGTCTCTGATCCTGTCATTGTGTGTTTTGTCTGTTGTCTCTGTGTAAGTTCATTAATAACTACAGTTATTAAAGTTGTGTGTCATAGAAAACTTATTAATTTAATAGATGTACGAATGAACAAGTGAGTGAATGAATAAGTGAATAAATGAGTTAATGATTGAATGAATGAGTTAATGAGTGAATGTATGGGTGAGTGAATGAAAGTATGTGAATGATTGTATTGAGTGAGTGGGTGAATGAAAGTATGTGAATGGCTGAATGAGTGAGTGATTCCGTTTTACTGTTTTTAATGTTTTCAAACAGTCACATGGTTCCGTCTGTCGTCGTCATCATCATCATCACCATCTTCATCATCAGCATCACCATCATCTTCATCATCACCATCTTCATCATCATCACCATCATCATCATCATCACCACCATCATCACCAACATCATCATCATCATCACTAGGTGTTTTGACGTGTGTTTCTTTTCAGGTAATTCAGACTGGACGGCGAGAAGCGCTGGTTTGCACACGTGCAGTGGCGTGTGTGTGTGCGTACCTCTGCGTGGCAACGGAGGCGGCGGCGTCCAGAGCGAACTGCCTCATGACGCTCTCCTCCAGGTACTTCTGCTCCCACTTGGTCATGTCGGCCTCCAGCGCCAGGATGCGCTCCTCCTTCTCGCGCAGGTGCTCCATCAGCGCCGTGGCGTTGTACTCCGACGGCGCTGCGCCGCCACTCTGAGCTCCGCCCTGACGCTGCGGACCGCACATGCTCAGTTTGACTCACACTGTATTTGTTGTTTCAACGCTTGAAAACACAAACGACCTCAAGCAACATAAGATAATGTATAAAAGTATATAAAATATACTGTATGTACCACATAAAAGTATATGTATATATGCCTTTAAAAGTATATATCTTTATATCTTTTTATACATATATCTTTAAAAGTATATGTATCACATAAAAGAATATGTACCTTTAAAAATATATGTACCACCTAAAAGTATATATACCTTAAAATACACAGTCACCAGGAAACTACACTGACATCAGTTTTTAAATCTTTCAGTTTTGTATGTATGTATATATATATATACATACACACACATATATATACATACAAGTATATACATATACACACATATATGTATATATATACATATGTATATATATACATACATATACACACCTTTGTGTATATATGTATATATATGTGTATCTTGTATATATATGTGTGTGTGTACACACACACACACACACATATATATATATATAGAGAGAGAGAGAGCGAGAGAGAGAGACCCAGTAGTGGGCGTTGTGCTGTTGTTTCCATGTAGCAGCTCATTGTGACCTTTGACCTTCACCCCGACATCACGGGTTCATACCTGCTGCATGCGGAGTGACTCCAGCTCTCGCTCCAGTCGCGTTCGGAGTCGGTGCTCCAGCTGTTCCCTCTTCTCGCAGGCGGCCTGAAGCTGAGCCAGCGCCTGCTGCATCCGCTCCACCTTCTCCACGTAGACCTGCTTCTTCTTCAGCTGCACACGACAACAGGGATCAGCCACGGAACCACCTGATCCACATCATCCAGACCTGCAACCTCAGCTGGACTCACTAGAGTGCTCCCTAAAACCCCTCTACAGACCCCTCCACAGACTCCTCTATAGCCCCCCCTACAGTCCCCTCTTCAGACCCCTACAGTCCCCTCTACAGACCCCCCTACAGACTCCTCTGCAAACCCTCTACAGACTCCTCTATAGACTCCTCTACAGACCCCTCTACAGACCCCCCTACAGACCCTGGTCTCCCTACGGAGCAGGATCAGAATCTGAAGTTGGTACAGTTTGTTAGTACAGTTGCTGGTACAGTCCGTCGATACAGTCTGTTGTCCATTGGTATAGTCCATTGGTACAGTCTGTAGGTACAGTCCGTCGGCATGGTCCATTAGTACGGCCTGTTGGTAGAGTCTGTGGGTACAGTGTGTTGGTACAGTCTGTAGGTATAGTCCGTTGGTACAATTCAATGGTACAGTCCATTGGTACCGTCCACGGGTATAGTCCATAGGTACAGTCCGTTGGTACAGTGCGTTGGTACAGTCCATGGGTTTGTGCCAGATCCTGGTTCTACTGCAGCTCTTTGTGTCCTCACAGAACCTCCTGGACTCTACAGCTGCTGAATGGACTGATTTAGTGCAGAGTGACTTTGTGAAAAAGTAGCAAAAAAAAAAGAAGAAAAGAGGAGAAGAAGAGTGAGCTGAGCGCCGGCGGGCAGAGTGCCAACAGTCCCAGAGCGCCAACAGTCCCCGGGCGCTTTCAGGTTCTCTGCCAAAGCAACAGAAAAGCTTGCAGCTCTTTTGTTCCGACAACAAGCAGGCGTTGTGTGTCGGAGGTTGGCCTCGGCCCACTTCCTGTCACCTCCTGGACCTCTGAGGGCCTTCTGGACCAGAGCCAGACCAGCTGAGGGCCACCAGCAGTGGGACAGACGGGGAGGCCAACCGTGGACCTGGTGTCAGTCAGTCAGTCCCACCCCCCACACCCCAGGGGGCGACACCGAGCCTCAGCTGACAGAAACTAACCTCTGAACCCGACAAGAGCAGCACGTCTGACTCCACACACAGAGGAGGAGCAGTAGTAAAGCTCACAGAAGGTTCCAGGAACTACAAAAGGTTCTTAGAATTAAAAAGATCGAGGAACTAAAAAGGTTTGAGGAACCTAGGAGTGCCCATGGACCATCCATCACACTGAACTGAACCCTGGCCTTTAGGGTGTGTGTGTGTGTGTGTGTGTGTGTGTGTGTGTGTGTGTGTGTCGGGGTCACTGGTGCTTGTACCTCCTCCTCCAGTTTGACCACCTTGGCCTGGGCGTTGTTCAACGCCTGGTCCCGGATCTCGATGTGTCTCCTCTGGTCCTCGGTGGTGGATCGCAGCGCGTTCAGCTCCATCTCCAGCTTCTCCTTCTCACGCAGCGTCTCCTTGTCTGCACACACACACCAGAACCTCACAGAACCCGCAGGAACCTCCAACAAAGAACCCACAGGAACCTCCAACAAAGAACCCGCAGGAACCTCCAACAAGGAACCTGCCAGAACCTTCATCATGGAATATTACAATTACGCACACACACTACAAGACAACATTCACAACACACAATGACAGGGTCAGAGACAACAGACAAAACAAACGCACACAAGGACAGGATCAGAGACAACAGACCAGACACACACACACAATCACAGGATCAGAGACAACAAAGCGCACACACGCAACGACAGGATCAGAGACAACAGACAAAACACACACATGCAAAAAAGAAAATACACAAAGCCCACGTATCTTCTTGACTTATTGACATGGTCCAATGGCAGAAGCCTGGAGTGGCGTCACCTGAATATGCACCACGTGGGCTCGTCATGTGAACGTCACGGGTTCGTGTTTGTTTGATGAACGACATCAGAATAAATGTCGAGCAGTAAATACTTCACACACGTAACACACACTCCGTCACACACGGACTAGTGTTTAGGACGTTACCACAACAGCACGGGACAAGAAGTTATCCAGAGGAAGGGAACTGTGGTGCGTTCAAGGACCTGTCCACTGTGTGTGTGTTTGTGAGTGTGTATTTGTATGTGTGTTTGTGAGTGAGTGTGTGTGTGTATGTGTGTGAATGGGTGTTTGTGACTGTGTATTTGTGTGTGTGTGTGTTGTGTGTGTATTTGTGTGAGTGTATTTGTGTGTGTTTGTGAATCTGTATTTGTGTCTGTGCTGTGAGTGTGTGTATTTGTGTGAGTGTATTTGTGAGTGTGTGTTTGTGAATGTGTATTTGTGTGTGTTCCTCACTCTGTGTGAGCAGTTGAGAGATGGTCTTGCGGTTGTCCTCTGAGCCGTCACACTCCTTAGCAGCGAGCTGCTTATTGGCCGTCTCCATACGCTCTGCAACACAAAGACACACACACACACACACACACACACACAGCTGATCAGGAGTCTGACAAACACACACTCAAAGCTAATAGGGCAATGTACACACACAGATGCAGGTTAAACCAGCGGAGTGTGTTAGTTAAGAGTTTGATCACACACTCACACACAACCAAAACACACTACACACAGCTAGAACACACAACACACAACTAAAACACACAACAACAACATCCTGCTCTTGTGTTCTTGTGATCTTTACATATTGATCCAGGCCCAACAGAACCTTTTGAACGGCCGGTTTTGGTCCACAGCCCTTATGTTTGACCACTCTGCACTAGAAGTATTAAAGAAATACGAAAGAAACACATCCAGTGAGCAGACCAGTAGAACCAGACCAGCAGAACCAGACCAGCAGAACCAGACCAGCAGAACCAGACCAACCACTAGAACCAGACCAGCAGAACTAGACCAACCACTAGAACCAGACCAGCAGAACCAGACCAGTAGAACCAAACCAGCAGAACTAGACCAACCACTAGAACCAGACCAGCAGAACCAGACCAGCAGAACCAGACCAGTAGAACCAGACCAACCACTAGAACCAGACCAGTAGAACCAGACCAACCACTAGAACCAGACCAGCAGAACCACACCAGTAGAACCAAATCAGCAGAACTAGACCAACCACTAGAACCAGACCAGCAGAACCAGACCAGTAGAACCAGACCAACCACTAGAACCAGACCAGTAGAACCAGACCAGCAGAACCAGACCAACCACTAGAACCAGACCAGCAGAACAGTAGAACCAGACCAGCAGAAGTAGACCAACCACTAGAACCAGACCAGCAGAACCAGACCAACACTAGAACCACACAAGTAGAACCCGACCAGCAGAACCAGACCAGTAGAACCAGACCGTTAGGACCAGACCAACCACTAGAAACAGACCAGTAGGACCAGATCAGTGGGACCAGACCAGTAGAACCAGATCAGAAGAACCAAACTAGTAGAACCAGACCAGCAGAACCAGACAATGGTATGACCAGACCAACCACGAGAACCAGACAAGCAGAACTAGCCCAGCCGAACCAGACCAACAGAACCAGACTAGATGGAGCAGACCAACACTCGACCCCTGACAGAACACTGTCTCATGCTGCTGGTTCCGTTTGGGTTAGGGTTCTGTTTGGGTTAAGGTTCTGTTTGGGACGCAGTTGCTCTGCAGAATCACAGCAAAACAACATCAAACAGTCCAGTCACTAAAGTGAATAAAGACACCGACAACACGAGAGACAGAACTACGCTGAAGCTGAAGGTTCCCCGGGAGTCACCGGTGATCAGATGTTGAAGGTCAGCTCGTGATTTTCTGTTACACACTCCACGTTCAAACTTTCCAGGACTTCTGGAAATCACAGGCACGCGTGACACTTAGCATTACAATTCCAAAACATTCATGTACATCCTGGTACTAGAACCACCGGCCGCCGCGGCGGAACCGAGCACCTGACGCAGATTAATCCGGACTCAGACCAGGGGATTTTTAAAAGCTGATTTAACAACAATGGAAGGAAAAAGCGTATTAACAAACAAACCCACTACTAATTCACTATTGGTCCATGAACACAGGGTTCCCCCGCAAATTTCAAGGTCAAATTCAAGCAGTTTTCCAGAACTTTTCAGGGTCATTGTCACAGAACCTCATGACTGGTTCAAACACACACTGGGAGGAACTCACAGGTTCTGTTTTACAGTAATGTAGGTTGTATTATGATTCTCACAAATTCAAGCACTTTCAAGAACCTCAAACTCAAATTCAAGCCCTTTCAAGAACCTTAAACATTTCCAGAACATTAAACTCAAATCCAAGCACTTTCAAGAACCTTAAACACTTTCAAGAACCTTAAACACTTTCAAGAACTTTCAACTCAAAGTTAAGCACTTTCAAGAACCTTAAGCACTTTCAAGAACCTTCAAATAAAATTCAAGCACTTTCAAGAACCTTAAGCACTTTCAAGAACCTTCAAATAAAATTCAAGCACTTTCAAGAGCCTTAAACTCAAATTCAAGCACTTTCAAGAACCTTAAACTCAAATTCAAGCACTTTCAAGGACCACACCAACACAACCAGACTTACAGATTATCTAATATTGAGAGAATAAATCTCGTAGCGACGACTTCAAAGGTCATAATGGTTCCACATTCCAGAGTCGTGTGTGTGAGTGTATCGGTGTGTGTGTATGTGAGTGTATATGTGTGTGTGTGTGTGTGTGTTTGTTTGTTTTTGTTGGTTCAATTTGTAACATGTTCCACAGAATTTATCCTTAAATAATCATCTGGGCCAGGACCAGCATCAGGACCCTGGACCAGTATCTGGTCCGATGGCGGCCCCTGGGCCTCGTCACAGGGGGTCTCACCTCTCAGGTCGCGGTTGAAGTCGTGCAGACGTCGGACCTCCAGCTCCAGCTTGTTCCTCATGGTCTTCTCCAGAGCCTCCCTCTTCGACGAGGACTTGGCCAAGTTCTCATAGGCCTCGGAGACCAACTGGATCTCTGTCTCCAACTGCAGCAGACAAGACTCACATAACTGGACCCACCAGGACCACAGGGACCCACATGGTTGTCTCTGATCCTGTCATTGTGTGTGTTTTGTCTGTTGTCTCTGACCTGTCATTGTGTGTGTGTGTGTGTTTTGTCTGGTGTTTCTGACCTGTCACTGTGTGTGTTTTGTCTGTTGTCTGTGATCCTGTCATTGTGTGTTTTGTCTGTTGTCTGTGGTCCTGTTATTATGTGTGTTTTGTCTGTTATCTCTGATCCTGTCATTGTGTGTGTTTTGTCTGTTGTCTCTGATCCTTTCATTGTGTGTTTTGTCTGTTGTCTCTGATCCTGTCTTTAAGTGTGTTTTGTCTGTTGTCTCTGATCCTGTCACTGTGCATGTACGTTTTGTCTGTTGTCTATGATCCTGTCATTGTGTGTGTGTTTTGTCTGTTGTCTCTGATCCTGTCATTGTGTGTGTGATTTGTCTGTTGTCTCTGATCCTGTCACTGTGCATGTGTGTTTTGTCTGTTGTCTCTGATCCTGTCATTGTGTGTGTTTCGTCTGTTGTCTCTGATCCTGTCATGGTGTACAGTAACATAACTGTAATATTGCCTCATGAGAAATCGTCAGGTGATAGTATTTCCATAAATGGTCTTCTACTTCTTCTTCTGCGTCTTTTTTTCACCTTGTGCAGTTTGGTGACCTTCTCGCGACACGCCTCCATCTCCTGCCGCAGCATCCTGTTCTCCTCCGTCAGCACCTCCACCATCTGGTGGGCGCGGGTCACCATGGCAAAGGACTCCCCTTGCAGGCTGGAGTAGGAGTGTGGGTGTGGTGGAGGGGGCGGGGCCTGCGGCTGCTGCTGGTGGTGCATCCTGGGGGTGGAGCCGTAGGGGTCGTGAGGGAAACCTTGGCCCCTGGGCGGCAGCAGGTGCAGGGGCCCCGGTCCGAAGGCCTCACCCAGGTGGTGGGAGCCGGGGGGGCTCTGCGGACTCCGCGGACACATGAAGACCTCGGTGTGACCCTGAAGGTGCGGGTGGGGGAAGGAGGGGTGGGAGGCGTGGGCGGCACTGAGCACGCTGCTGAGGGTGGAGGACTGCGCCCGCGACAGGGAGCCCAGGGAGGTGACGGAGGAGGTGGGGCTGTGGTGGAGGAGGGGCCTCTGGGAGTGGAGAGAACCCTCCTTACTGGACCTACACAACCAACAGCACCCTGAGTCAAAGGCCCTTCAGCATCATCACCATCATCATTGTCATCGTCATCATCATCATCGTCATCAGCAACATCATCGTCGTCAACATTGTCATCAGCAACACCATGCTCATCATCATCATCAACATGGTCATCATCAACATCAACATGGTCATCATCATCATCCTCATCAACGCCATTATCACCGTCGTCATCATCATCAACATCGTCATCATCATCAACATTGTCATCAGTTTCATCGTCCTCATCATCATCATCAACATCGTAATTATCATCATCGTCATCAACATCGTCATCAGCATCATCAATCACATGAACCCCCTTGGCCCCCCAGACCACCAACCCCCTTTAGACCACCAGACCACCAACCCCCTTTACCCCCCAGACCACCGACCCCCTTTACCCCCCAGACCACCGACCCCCTTTACCCCCCAGACCACCGACCCCCTTTAGACCACCAGACCACCGACCCCCGTTACCCCCCAGACCACCGACCCCCGTTAGACCACCAGACCACCAACCCCCTTTGCCCCCCAGATCACAGCCACACTACCGGGGGAAGATCCCAGGTTTAACTGTTGATGTGGTACTTCACACATGAAGGGGTGGTATGTGTGTGTGTGTTTGTGTGCGTGTGTTTGTGTGTGTGGTGGGCCACCCTCCACTGGACACAGGCCTTGCTTGGTGCGTGTCTTCAGATGATCTGGGATCAGCTGACGGGGGCCCGTGGTGCGTGTCTTCAGATGATCTGGGATCAGCTGACGGGGGCCTCGCTGCGTGTCTTCAGATGATCCGGGATCAGCTGAGGGGGGTGTTGCTGCGTGTCTTCAGATGACCTGGGATCAGCTGAGGGGGGTGTTGCTGCGTGTCTTCAGATGATCTGGGATCAGCTGAGGGGGGTGTTGCTGGGTGTCTTCAGATGATCTGGGATCAGCTGAGGGGGGTGTTGCTGCGTGTCTTCAGATGATCTGGGATCAGCTGACGGCATTCTTCGTGCGTGTCTACAGATGATCCAGGAACAGCTGACGAGGCCGTTGGTGTGTGTGTTGAAATGAAAACACACCTGCCTTTCACCCCCCCGAGGGACGGGACTCGTGTCTGGACTCGTCCAGTGCTGCTGATTCAGACTGTGGTATTTGTGTCTGTTTGAACCGGGTTCACACTGAGGTAAAGAAACAGGATCAACAGGATCCACATCCAAGACCTGAGTCAGCAGGAGTAGGGACCCCACGAGTGTACCACTCAGCCAGCATGTGTCCAAAAGTAATGGGACAGGTTGAGTCCGGATGTGTGTTTCCTATCAGGTCATCCAGAATGTGTCCAAAAGTTCTGGTGGTGGTTCTGGTGGTGGTTCTGGTAGTTCTGGTGGTGGTTCTGGTGGTAGTTCTGGTGGTGGTTCTGGTGGTGGTTCTGGTAGTTCTGGTGGTGGTTCTGGTGGTAGTTCTGGTGGTGGTTCTCGTAGTTCTGGTGGTGGTTCTTGTGGTGCTCCTTGTGGTGGTTCTGGTGGAGATCATGGTAGTGGTTGTGGTGGTGGTTCTGGTTGTTCTAATGGTGGTTCTGGTAGTGGTGGAGGTGGTGGTTCTAATGGTGGGTGTGGTAGTGGTTCTGGTGGTGGTTCTGATGGTGGTTCTGTTAGTGGTACTAGTAATGGTTCTAATGGTGGCTGTGGTAGTGATTCTGGTGGTTGTGGTGGAGGTTCTGGTGGTGGTTCTGGAGGAGGTTCTGGTGGTGGTTCTACTGGTAGTGGTTCTGGTGGAGGTTCTGGTGGTTCTAATGGTGGTGGTTCTGATGCTACTGAAGCTCTGGCAGGTGGTGCAGACCTACTGTCAGCTGATGTGTTCTATGTTCTTACCTGAAGGAGCCGTACTCAGGGGGGGGCTGGTAGCGGACGTTGGGCCCCTCCCTGGAGTGCTCCCTCCCTCTCTGCTCGGGGTAGAAGTGGCCCCCGGGCTCCTGTTGTTTGCTGGGGGAGCCTTTGAAGGGGTAGTCTGGCGGGGGGCCCCGGTGCGGTGGCTTGTAGTAGTCGCCTGGTGGCCCGGGGGGAGGGGGAAGGGGAGGCGATAGGGGGGCGCTGGTGACAGGGGCGTGGGCTTTGACGCCGCTGGTGGCCAACGACAGCTGCATGAGCCGCTCGCTGAGGGAGCGCACGTGACCCTGCTTCAGGTCCTTCAGCCCGTCGTCCTGGTGCACCTTTCCGGCGCCACTCACCCGCTGCACCGTGGGCCGGCCCTCGGTGCGCACCTTGGCGTTGGTGACGCCGGTGACGTAGAAGGCGGTGCCCACTGAGGCGGGCATGGGGGGGGGCTGCTGCTGCTGCTGGGGGTTCTGCTGCTGCTGTGGCGGTGGGGGGGCGTGG
>JAPTHA010005690.1:0-25451 GCA_029814585.1 Gymnapogon annona | reverse complement strand
CCCACCCCCGCCAACCCCCCACTCCATCGTCACTAGCCCACAATGAGAAAGGAAGAAGAGACGCGGGGCTTACTCAGTCTCCTAGAGCCGATGCATCCCATGGTGTATTCACAAAGGCCCTGGATACAAGCGTGGAAGTGTTACCCAGACACCGTGCATTCTCCCTCTTCCTCCTGCGACTCTCTCTTTCTCTCGGCTATTGCTTCTTTTCTTGCTCTCCTGTGCTCTCCCTTTCTCTCTCTCTCTCTCTCCTGCGCTTGCTCGATCACTCTCAGTCCCTCTCTCTCTCCCCCTCTCTCTCTCTCTGTCTCTCTCTTTTCCATCCCTCTCACTCTCTCCGGTGCAGTGTCTTAGAAGAGATCCGGTTAGTAAGTCAGTATGCCTGAGGGAAATAGATTAGGACTAAATAAAGATGAGAGGCATCATTACAATTATTTAAAACAGATGTTATATGTTTTTTTGTTTTCTCTTTTTTATGATATATGCCAGCGTCAATGATATCACTGCTGCTATATCTGTAACACCAGGTATAAAATACTATTTCATATGACTTAAATGGCCTTTATTGGAAACATTTAATATATTATGACTCAAAATTACTGGATGATGTGTAAAATAAAAATCAAGTAATACATTTAATCAGAGGTTAAAACAACCTTTAGATTGACGGTATGTGTGTCCTGGCCTGCCACTAAAAGATCAATAGCACAGCGCTAAGTGTCGGGCTGCCATTGTTGTAGATATCTCTGCACTGCTGTAATATTGTTGTGCTAAAATGGGGGTTTTCTCTCTCTGTCTCCCTCTCCCGTGTGCGCTCAGCCTAACAATGCACTGCAGCGGTTTCCTCGCGCCTCTCCCCTCTCCATCACTGTCCTCCATCTGCTTCCCTACCCCCCCTCCCTCTCTCACTGATCGCTCAAAGACATGCACGTACATACGCCAATACTAAACAATCACACACAAAAAAAAAATACAGCGGAGGGTTTTCCTTCACAGTCAAGCTGCTGTTGAATCTCCACCTCTTTCGCTGTCGTCTTTTGGTATCGTGCCGCCCCTCAGTCATTTCTGCACCTGGATATTTTTTTTTCTCATCATTTGAGTCACACCCCCAGATTCTCTTCCAGAGTCATATTTGTGTTGTTTTTCTTTTTTCAGTTTTCTTTCCCTAGGTTGAAAAACAATAAGGGGAGTGGCTGTGTTATCTTACACCCTCTCCTTCTTATCTGATGTTTTGACTACAATCTGTAGATCTTTAACACCACCACACCTAAATATTCTCCTGTCTCCATTGCAGTGTTCATATCAACCTTTTCCCTGCTCTGTTTTACCCCATTTTGTCATCTTTGTAACTCTCCTCTCTTTTCTCTCTAGGCAGCCCCCTGCCCACCCACCTCTGTGGTGATTACAAATTTATGTGGGCAGTCTCTATAAGTGTTTGCCCAGAAAATGACGCAGACACAGTCTGGACAGCGAAAGGGGATTAAAGTGTGTGTTTGTGCGCCGGCGTGTGCGTGCGTGTGAGACAAGGGTGTGTGTGGTCACTCATATTCTGTTGAATTTACATTGGCTCAAGAAAGAAGAGAGAAAGAGAGTAGGGCAGATGGAAGGACGGGGACAAAAAGGCATGGGCAGATGGACGTAGCGATGGACGGAAAGCAAAAAACAGTTGAGTCATGGGAAGGAGAGATGCAGAGATGATGCCGTGTGAAATAAAAATTAGCGCTCCATAATGGATGGAGGAAAAAAAGTCCAAGAGTTTAAAAGACACTATGGCACTGACATGAGTTTGAAATGAAAATGGAACTTACCAGGACATAACAAATCATGCTTACTTCAGCCAATCCCTGTACTGTGGGTTTATATATAGATGTGTGTTAGCACCCTCAGTTGGTTTCCTATCTGGGCAGTGAAGATGAGGCTACAAGATTCTGCGGGGGTCAGCCTTGCTTGGCACAACTGAACCAAGAAAAAAATCATATGTGTAATTACAGCTAAGACAGACTGCCTCTACTGTCCCTGTCCCTGCCTCCCTCTCAGTTTCTCTATTCCTCCCCCATCTTCGTATCATTCCGTGTCAGTCAATGACTGAAAATCGCTATAATGCCAGCGCCAGTCTCTCTCTTTTCACCCCATCATGGGAATTCATGCTTCTTGCTAAAATCCTCAGTTAATCTCTATCTATCCCGCTTCACCTGCCTTTTCCTGTCAATGCAATGACAGTGGAGCATTCAGTTCTCATTTTCTTTACACATCCTTCAGTGGTGCCTTGACCCCTTTGCACAGAGAAAATCACATTCATAGTGTATACAGAGGGGGTAAATACAACACACATATCTATACAGTGCACCTGTGACAATATGGTGATCTATAATAGGGGACAACAATGCAAGACAAGGTCAAACACAGAGGGAACATATTCGTGACACTAATCTCTCGAGTGATTCATTGGCCATTCACAAAGATAACTGCTTCTTGCTGTCACTGTCCACCCCTTTCTAACTTTCACACATAAGGCATGTGCAATAACATGGACCGCCTTGCGGCACGCATGACTTCTTCCATGTCATTGTCAATTTCTCTCTTGTTTTCTTACATGATGATGTTGCGCAGAATTTATAAGCAGATGGCCCTACTTAAAATTATCTTAAGGACCTGAACAGCTCGTTCCTCTAATCAGTGATTTCCATGTTCCTGTCACTGTTTGTCTATCAGCTGAAGGCTGTTTTTCTCTAGTTGCACTTCAAGGATAATGAATAATAGCTTTGAAACTGTCTCATTTAGGCACTCCAACGGTGTTGTCCATATGAAGGTAAATGGCTGTTTCCAAAAGTCACTCTAAAAGGTACTCTATCCAGATCTTTAATCTTTGGGAAACTATTTCAGTCACCTCCTGCTTGCATTCTTTCTTATTGTTGCCTACTTTCCCTTTTTATCCAGCACGCTGGTAAATCTAACTGCTCGACTGAGGTTTCTATACGTGTTAACTGGAACCACATGTGATGCTTCAGTCTTTGAGGAGCCTCCAAGATATTTAGATGTAGATGGTGTGTGTGTGTGTGTGTGTGTGTGTGTGTGTGTGTTTGTGTGGGTGTGTGTTGAGGTGGGAGGGAGGGGATGTTTTCTGACAGCCAGAAAGCATTGGGTTACATATATAAAGAAGGAGAGAAAATATGTGAGTGGGGAAGGAGAAGTTAGTAGGAAGTCCACACAGGGAGGGGAGGGGAGGCGGAGAGAAAAAGATGAGGCGGGAGATGGGTGGGAAATGCGGTGTGGCTTGTTTTTGAGGAGGGAGAGGGCGTTGAAGGTGGGTGGGAGCAAAGGCGAGGTATAAATGTGAGGTGGTCTTTGATAACATATTCTCTGGTGGCCTTGCTTATGTAATTAGCATTGTTTTAGCCTGTGGGTGATACGCTTTATGTAGCTGATCCTCCAGGCTGGCAATAAGCAATTTCAGGTTAAATTCTTGGTGCACGCATTTCCAGGGGGCCAGGGGGTTGTATTTTTGTGCGTTGCTGGTGGGTCTGCTCTTTGTGTGAATTCCTACACAAGGCATGGTCTTGCATTTGAGGAGTTCCCAACTCTCCTCTATTATTTACAGTTCTCTTTCCTCCCCTCCTGCAATTACCCTACATTCTCTGTGCCTTCAACCCTCCTCGTCTAGACCACCACTGCTACACTGTTTATCCTCTGAGATGCTTCTGTATCCAGCCTCCACCTCTGACGTCCACTTCCCTGAACAAGCCTGTCAGCCTCCTTTAGTCATGTCAGTGTCTGTGGGTTTCCACTTCGCACGCCCTCCTGTCTTTTATCTCATCTGCAGCTGATGTGGATTTGCTTGCTCTCAGAGATTCTGGGGGAATCTTCTTCCCTTAGGGCAGTAGTCTGAGCTGTGTGGAGCGCAGTAATGTGTATCGGTGTGACATCTGCTGGGGCGTATGGGCCACTGCAGTCTAATGCCAGCTTTGAAAGCGAGCCAGTTTGGCAACAAATAGATTTTTCCTCTGGGTGCTGAGTAAAGGGACCATGTTGTGTCACAAGTATGCAGGTTCTTATACTGACTTATATATGTATGGGATTTCAACTTAATAACTAAATAGTTTCTGGGTTTTTTTTTAGTCATCTCAACTGCAACCTCATTTCAGACATGCATCTGACAATATTGTTTATTTATCATAGGAATGCAATCTACTTAAAAGGTCAGATGTTTACCAAGCATGCGAGTCACGTCACATTCTTTTTGGGGGAAAATGAGTACAGATCGGAACTGGACAAATTCTGAACACCAAGAAGAAATTATTATGAGCAGGTATGACTCACATTAGCAGTGGGAGGTGGAGAGGGAGGAGCGGAAAGAAAGATAGGAAGAGGAATAAAAGTGCAGCGTGTGGAGAGCACACTGAGAAATGGAGGGATCAGGAGGAAAGTGGTGTGTGTGTGTGTGTGTATACAGGAAATAAATCTGCATGAAAGAAACTAAGTAAGAGAGAGGAAAAGAGAAATACTGTATGGCACTTTGGGTATGTGTGTGCTTGTGTGTGTGTGTGTGTGTGTGTGTGTGTGTGTGTGTGTGTGTGTGTGTGTGTGTGAGTGGAGGGGGGGGCTGTTCATTCCAAGGTTTGGCAGCATTCCAGCCCGTCTGGCTCTGATACTGACGGCCTCCTGTTTTTTTTTGTTGTTTTTTTTCTTTGGTCTTACCTCCAGACTGACTGAACCCTAGAGCTGTCTTCTCCTTGCCTGATCCAAACTTCTGTCACCATGGCACCACCCATTTTTGCAGCTGTGCAGATAGGGGCAGAAGAGCATAAAACATGTGTCACTCTAGCTTCCTTGCTCCCCTCACTGGTCAAACAAACGAGTAGGTTGGAATTTGGAACCTCAAACAAACTTCGACCTCTTCATGCGTGAGTATAACAGGCAACCAAGAGCCGCCAGTGTGAATGCATCCACATATTTCTTAAGTTGCTGTGGAAAGACCTGAATGGAAATTCATCACATTTTGGCCTAGTGGAAGTGAGGAGAGACTGGAAAAATTCCTTTTAGGACAATAGGCTATCAAAGACCCCAATGACCACTCCCTGTAGTTCACAGGCATGAATAAGGCGGTGCAGGTTACACAACTGATCCTGAATGGAGTGTTGCATGTGGCGGACGGACCTGTGGTTTCAAAACTCATTATGTCTCAACCAGAGTATGCATCATATGGTGATCTATGCTTGATGACAATGTACCTGATAAAGTGTTCATCATAGTATGTCATATTACTCATCATATATTACTCACATGACGAATAAAAGTAGCAATTCCATTAACAGGTTACCTTGCCTCATGTTGTATCTTGAGTAAAGACAAAATACACAGTGAAGTATTTCATCACTATAAATTGAAGAATACGTTTTTTTAAGCGACAATCGGCTTAATCTATTTGATTCACACTAAATGAACGAGATGTCTCAATTCATTTTCACGCTTGAACAAGTATAAGGTACTTTAAGCGCAAAAGTTGAAATGTGATAGAAATTAATTTGACATTAGAGTGGAATATGAATATGTGTACGAGGATGGAGATATCTAGTTCTATATGAGCAGTGTATTTCTACACCTGGGAGTGTGATAAGACCCAAAGGTGTGGGCTCCAAGTGTTGTTATCAAGGGTGTGTGTGTACAGTTTGTGTGGAGATGAGATATAAAAGGTACATTAGGTCATAGTGGCCAGTGTGCAGGATGGGAGGGAGGGAGGGACGGAGGATGGAAGGTGGATGACGCTCATATTTGAGGGGGTAGGATAAACAACAGTTAGATGTGAGAAAGATCCCTGAAACGTAATGACTCTTTAACCATGTGTGAGTGTGATGCATGGAGATGCACAGTTTTGCATATTTGCTGCCTTAGTTTGAGGGATGTCAGGACCACAGGCAGACTAATGCCTTTCCAATAGGATCACCGGCTCTGCTTGTTGAGGCAGGAGAGACATAAAACCAGTCATTTGTCCTGAACGTAAATAAGCTCGTACACAGGCAAAACCTATTACACACTTCAACCCTTTCCCCAAATGCACTTTTTTTCAGCCGTTCTACCTTCTTGCCCCTGACCGCTTTTAGAGTCTGTATCTAATCAAGCCTCCGGCCCCATTATCTCTCCCTCCCTCTTGCTCCCTCATTCCCTCAGCCTGACCTTACAAGGAGAGGCAACAGGGTTGATGTCATTGAATGAAGAATGCTGCAAGAATCCACACAGAAAGGGGAGGGGAGGGGGGGGGGGGGGGTCTGACTGGACAATTTGTGAACACATGCATATACACAGCAGGGTGAGCGACAGAGAGGGGGGGGGGGGGCTGTTTACATTGTAATATACAAGTCCTAAGCCAAAGTCAAACGAGAAAGAACTTGTTTGGAAGGATGGTGTCATTCCTTTTCCAGACTGAAAAGCAGCCCAGGGGGAGGGTCTTAAACTAACTGGAGAGGAGAAAGAAAGAGAAGTTACCATTACATTATACAGAGAACTCTTACTCAGCTCTGGAAAAAAGAAGAACCAAAAGAAAAGACAAAAAAAGAGGGGAAGTAAAAAGGGAGATCCTCACTGCAGCTGTATTTAACGGAGTGAGTAATTATTTTTGTCTTCCTGCTATTAGAAGGAGGTAGCAGATCATACTTTTTTTAAGGCAGACTGTTACAGGTTACCTAATAAGGTAATGTCTTTTGTCAGTGCCAGTGAGAGAGACAGAGAGAACAGACTTTTACTTCTTGACGAGGGGATGTTTGAACACTTTTGGGAGAGGAATGCGGAGACTGTGATGTTTTTATATTGTCGTATGTGCAAAGGGTGTTTTCAGTTTGCGGCTCAGTGATCGGTCTCAGCGAGTGGTCTTTTCTGGGTGAATGAGCAGCTGAACAACACTTGGTCAAAGTGACAAACGTGTCCTGAAAGTTGCTGAACACCAGCGAGCTGATAAGTGGCGATAAGGACCGGGCGATGCGGAAGCACCGACAGGAAGTCCTTAAAGCTCAAAAAGTTGACTAAGCTAGGTTAGCTAGCGATGCAGCCCGTCGCGGCTGTTGACGTGCCCGAGACAATAGCCGAACATTCTGGCTGAATGACAGCACCGTGAAGAGACGCCGGCTGCTTTGGCGTATGAAGTAGGGCAGAAAGGGCGGCGTTAACCGTTCCGCCCCAGATGACCGTAGCCTGTATATCAGCAGCAGCGGTGTGCGCGAGCGGTCCGAGTCGAGCTAACGTTACCGTCAACAGAGAGAGAGCGGGGAAGAAAAAACGGAGGTAAACGCATTTCATACGAGGCGTCTGGTCCGTGTACTTACACGTGAGTAGCCGTTGTCATTTATCAACCGGTTAATGTGTGAAACTACAACAGAAAAAAAGCATTTATGACGTTGCTAATTATTTAAAATGTCGTGTGTATCGAATGCATTCCGATAGCCACGAGACTGTTAACGTTCAACACAGATTCCTTCTTAGCTAGGTACCCCTCTATAGCTAACAAAACGTTGATTTTTTTTAAAGCTGTCCTACATCAGCGACAATCCTAAACTGTCACATACCGTCACTTTGCCCTACTTTATAATAATGGAGGTTAGTGTGTAATTAACCTGTCTTTTTAATCGACCGTATTTCTGATCCCATTGCCTACTACGTTTGGTTTCTACATCTTATCAATGGGTTGCCAGAGTGGGTGGAGCACTAAGGTATATGTGTTGCCAGGAAAATAGAAATCCCGTGAATGAATTAATTTTTTTCCTTTATACCTTGCTGATTTATATATCATTTAAGGTATGTCTTCTCCATAAACGTGCATTTATACCTCTTTAAATCCGTGTACGACAAGGGTTACATGCTACACCTCATTGCAGTAATGAGGGATGTTGGGAGATAGCAAAGTATTTATGTCATTTTTAGTTCAAGATTTTAATAAATAAATTAGAAAAAAGTTAAAATCCATTCTCCAGTATTAGCATCATCTTTGTGCTATGCATTTCTAATGTGCTGTTTTATCATCTACAAAGAAAGGAGCCTCACCCCGAGGCCAAAAAAATCTGTGTTCAGGAACAACTTATAGTGAGAAGACTGTGGTTACTGTGACTGAGGTTAGTGTGGTGCAGCTGTTTTAAAAGCCTGGGTTTGTGGTCACTGATGCCTGAGTGAGACAAATGTAGACATGGTTATGAAGGAAGATCTATGAATGGCTCTGTGTTACCCTCAGTGACTGGGTGACAAGGAATCTTAATTGTAGCTCCCATGAGTCCGGGCAAGCTATTTTAGTGCATCACTTTGCCTCTAATAACTGCATGCCTTTGATTTTGTCTCTCTCCATCTCATGACTTTTCTTGGGTGCGCATCATGCTGTTTCAGTACAACAGGGCTATCTGGATGAGAGCCTGCCAAATAATACTGGCTGATGCTATCACCAGTTTTGAAATCTTGCCCATTTAATCATTCAACAATCATTTAACAGCAGTCTGAGAGGGAGAACAACACGAGTACTCAATGAATATCCAGTGACCTGTAAGATTGGACTCAAAAGGGTTGTTTGTACCCACAGTGGTGACCCCCGGCCTAGACAGACACGCTTTCCCAGAAACTGGGTGTGCTATTAACATCAGAACAATAGAAAGTTTAATCAGAAATGCAGTGATACAATGACTGACCAAACATGGATGCAGTACCATTAGAATTTCAGGCTGTCTGTGTGTTCATGGTTTATAGCTGTTTTGTAAATGTAACCTTTTTTTGTATTGTAGTTTGCAAGTAGCAAGCTATGTAGTAGAGAAACTATTGCTTATTTTGGTCCCCATTTATAACTTGAGAGCCCTGTCTTTTCTGGTTTTAAAATTCACATTTTTGATATTTGTGATTAAAGAATGACAATAAAGACAATATCAGTCCTTGAATATGTGCTGTAGCTGCATCTATGGTATACCAGACTATTTTGCTTTAGAGTGGAAAACGCAGCAAAGCACCACATGACTTACTGTGCTGTAACACTTCCTCATTTGACCTTTTTAAAAGCAGTAGGATTGTAGGCCTATATAAACCCAACTTGGTTACACTTTAACCACAATGCAGTAAACCACTGCTGAGTTAAACAGTTTTAAAGTGTTTTATACTCCACCTTAATAAGTGCTGCAGCCCATTGCCTGTACAGAAGACAGTGGGTGCAAGTGACACTATCAACACGGAGACAAAACAAACATAGCTTGAGGGATATCACTAGAGGGCTTAGTTTGACTTTTGTTTGTATGATTGGTATATTTATGTATATATGATCATAAATGAGACAAGGGATTCAGCAAACTTGTCAATGAGTACAAAAACCCTCTGGTTTATATAACCGGGGTAGTTATGTCTACATTACTCATCCTCCATTCCATGTGTAAGTTAGTCTGTAATAAGATGGAATGAATACGTCTCAAAGTTTGGATGAGAGCCAATTTTCTACCCTGTAAAAGTTGTGTATGCAGTCATGTGAAGTTTCTGCAAGTTTGAATATGAATTTTTCTGGGGCCTTTTCAGGCAGCCGCATGACACCATTCTCCAGTGTCGCTGTAAAGAAGAAATGATTAAATGCAGCCTCAAGTGATGTCATTCAGTTCAAGTGGTGGAAGAGATGAATGGGAAGTTAAGATGTGTGCAAGGCTGAAACTGATAAAAAAAAAAAATGTTTGTGGTCTGCCTTAAGACATAAATCTGGAAGTGACATTGTGAAAGTGACGTAGAACTTCAGACAACTCATCAAGTTCCTCTTATTTAAGTGAAAAATGACAAAAGAGAATAGAAGCAGCAGCATGTAGAAAGAAAGACTGATTAGAGTGAACAAAAACGCAGAGAAGCTGATGTCATTGAGTTGTAGAGCCAAATCCCCTCCTCACATGAGGGTCTCTCATCTAAAGGATCAGGTTTCACCATAGATTTGCAGCGGGAGAGGGCTGAGTGTGGAGCTGATCTTACCTTACGAAGTCCCCTAGGACTGTACAAAGGACCAGATGGAACCTGACCACAAGTTATCGTTGCTGTTGAATAATTGAGCGGGCTGATACATATTGTGTGTTCGAGACACGGTAGGTTAAGCGTGGTTATAGAAAGACCAAATCACAGTCTACACCAGCTCTTGACAAGCAGTCTTTGAAAGCTATTGTAGATCTTCATATTTGACTAAGAGTACTTTATACATATTATGAACCTTGTTTAATTTATCATCATGGACTCCACTCCATTGTTCTTAATGTAGGCCATGAGACGATGTTAATAATAATACTGCATTTTGTTTCCCTGTACTTCTACTGAGTAATGACAATAAAGTTAAATCTAATCTAATAAGGAGTCTCTGTTATGTAAAAGTCCTTTTTCTCTCCTTCCAATGTATTTAATTTTTCCATTGGGACAAGAAGGATACAGATTACTGACAGACTGTCAGTATTTGAGTTATTATCTTGTTAAATTAGCTTATGGTAGTCAATATTTTGGGTGTCTTAGAAGAAATGCACTGTTTGCTTTTTGGTTTTTAGGGATTCTTTGCTTTTTTGTTTTTAGGGATTGTTGCTGCTTTTTCAGAATATTAGGAAATTTTCATATGGAAAAGGTTAATTCCATTTAAGGTAGCTGTGCTTTGGAGGCCAAAGTTGTGCTTTGGAGGCCAAAGTTGTGCTTTGGAGGCCAAAGTTGTGCTTTGGCCTTCGCAAACATAACATTGTTTGCGAATGTTATGTTAGACGTTATCAATAGGACAAGATGACATGTGATCAAAATGTGCACGATCATTTTTTCAAATGTAATTTTAAATTTTTTAAATCTGTGATTCATTATTGTAAAAGTTACCAGCTACTATGAGGTCATACTGCGTGCTGCAATAATTAACACCATGACGTGGCTTAAGGGCATCATGCCTGAATATAGAGGTTAAAACAATAAAATCTAACAAAAGAAAAGGTAAATCTTATATTGACTGAAGCTGGTCCAATAAGCAGGAGAGAAACATCCATGTAACATTTTGAAAGCAGGCTACTTACTGTAGGAGCAGAACATATGCTTTTCTGAGCACTGCAGATTTATTCCTCTTGTCAGAACTTGAAGCTTTGCCTGTGTCACAACAAAATGGAATGAGGATGAAACACTTCATTCTGGTCGATCAAGCTTATGTTGGATTTGAACCCCAAATGCACCAAACTATGCCATACTCAATCACTTCTTGTATATGCTGTTTGCAGTTACATGCAAAAACCTGAAACTGACAACTTACAAATGTTTCCTGTAACATTTAAATCTTGGTGAATTGGTTGACCGTTGGAGAAAAATGAAATAAAACCTAAGCAGTGTATGTAATACAAGGCTACCGGAGCCTCTGCAGTGTTACTGGTGATGTTTCAGGTGTGCCTTCTTTACTGTTTTCGTTATGTAGAGGCCTTATGGATAATAATGTCGTCTTAATAGTACATGTTTTCACTTTTCAGAGAGTAGGATACATAAATATAAGAAATAAATGTAAATCTAATGCTTTAAAGGGATGTTTTGTACAAGTCCATCTTAATTCTGGCCATTTGTAGAATTTTAGAAAGCATTATTGGAACTTTAAAACAGAAAATATTAAATGAATATCTGAGATACTCTGTAATTATAGATAACTACAAAACTGATCCAGAATCTTATTAGCAGTAATTATAGCCTGTAGCGAGTCACTAATACTATGTAACCTTTATGAGGGCAGTGAGTGCCACAAGCTATAATATGAGAGACAAAGCTGATGGTTAAACAATAAAGAGATGATAATTGCATATTGTGGGTTCACTAGAAAATGTCACCTATTTGGGGAATTTGTACCACCTGCAACGTACCCTGTTAGACATTTAATCAGCAGCCATTATCTTTTACAGTCTCCAAAATGGTCCAGACACTTAAAGTTTAATCACCTCTAATCATTATTGTTAGTAGATGTATGGACGTATTTTGGAGCTTCGGGCAGGAATATTTGGAAAGTAGTTGTAGAAAAGGTGACCTGACCTGTGTCTGTGTACTCATCTGTTCATGTTTGTGTGTTGCGGGGGTTGAAAAAAGAAACAACTGTGCTTTTCAGTAAAGGTCATGTCCAGGCAGGGTTTGTGGTCTTTGAGGAAATGTGCTCAGACTTTGTGAAGATTCTCGGCTGTGACACTTAAGTAACATCAACATTTGTAAACCACAATGTGCAAAGTAAATATTTGAGCACACCCTCTTTATGACGCACCTTGCACAAAACTGTTACGTTAGTTGCTATCATCCGTGGCTCAAACTGCTCGCTCGCAGTCTCGGTAGCGTCACTGTAAATAACAGAGTTAAATATTGAAAATGGAATATTTTGGAAGTGCCCCACTGTCGGTACTATGCATACATCCTGTGGAAATGTTCACACACTTTTCTACCATTCCACCCTGGAGCGTGTATGTGTTTAGAGGTATTAAGGGACTCTTGATTACAGAATCAGCAGCTCGTGTGTTGTGTGAGCGTTGCACTTGCACAACAATCTGCAGATTTATTCTTTTTGTTAATCAGATTTGTTTCGTATAAGACATGGTGAGAAACATGCCACTTGCACTAATCAAATGAATACTTTGGTAAGACGTAGTGCAAAAAATGTAAAGCAGCTGAAGCAATGTGTTGATTCAAATGTAATTCTCAGTATTGGCTGCAGCTGTTGGTATTCTTGTATCTCTCAAAGCTCTTAACAACTAAATGAATTTTGGATTATTTATTAATTCATCATGGTCTTCTTTCGAATACATCTCAGAAAAGAATCCACGCCTATTTTAGTATATGAAACCTTGTTATACTGTGACATACACTCAGCACCTGGTTATGGTTAGTGTGTAGTTTGAAGCTACAGGCCAAATGTTTTGTTGATGTGTCAGTGCTACTAATTCACTAAGCAAAATACCTGGCATGCTTACACTGCCCAAGAATGCAAGCCCTTTGACTTTTGTCAGCTGATTAATGTGGGCCCCATTCTGCTGTGTTTGTGCGTGTTGGATGTCTACTGTTGTTTGTAGTCATCTGCAACCAGTCTTGTAAGTTTGTCTCTAAACAGCTCACTCACATTAGACTTCATGTTTTCCTGTCCTATGCCTAATAGTTGTACCCGATGTTTCTTTTATTTACCCTCAGATAAACATACAAGATGGAGGACTCTAGTAGCAGCAAGCCAGTTATGGTGACATCCTCACTAAACTTCAAAGTTACCACGCCATCCTTCTACAACCAGCCAAAGAAGTTTGCCTCAGTGGCACCACCGCGGCCCAAAAGCCAGACGCCTCCCTCTGCTCCATCACCAACCCCAGCCAGCACAGCTGTGATTGGTCGAGTGGGAGATCTGCCTCCACCACCCCCATCAATGTGTGATGGTAATTACATTACTGCTACTACTGTGTCTCACACATTTTAACTTATATCCGTAGAGAGACATCCTTTCCCTTTCCTGTCCCCTGCTGCTTTTTTTCCAAGAGCATGCAGAAATTCACACATAAGATTTTATGTTCAAAATTTTTCTTAAGTCCTGCCTGTTGGAACTGTATATGAATTGTTGGGTTGATATTTCCAACTTTATATTTCAGGATGATTTTATGGTATTTCACCACATTGTCAGAAATATATGAATGTGCCTATCACTTTATACCATCATAAAACCTTACCAAATAAAATGTATATCAAGATACTTGTATATACCAGATGGCCTGTTAAGTTAAAAGGTCATCTGAGTGAAAGCTGTGTTCAGACCAAACGTGAGGGCAAATTTCATCTTGCATTACATACTTAACTATGGATGGTGGAGAGTTTGTAGTATTTTTACTGTTGTCCCTTAAAAGGGTTACACTGCACATGCCATTAATATTTCATACTACAGATAGGAGTGGGGGAATCCACATATGAGAACACAGCCATGACTACCAAAACCACCAAAGATTTAACATCACATCTCCAGGGGGTATATTATTCACTGAATAAAGTAAGACACTCATTGTTTACATACATTTATGTAGATACATTTTCATAAATTTATGTAGTGGTGTAATGTTTTTTTCCCTGAAACCAAGATTCAGAGAGTAGGTCAAAAGAAAACTGATGTCTAATGCTCCACATGCTTCTTCAGCTAATGGCTCGCATTATATTTATCTTCACAGACTTTATTAGACATCTGTACTCTAAATCTGTTTCAAATTGTTAAAATGATTTCAGGACTGTTATAGTTCACAATGAACTGTTGTTCAACAATGAATACTCTAATGAGCTTTGTAATGAAAGTCACCAATGCAAAAGAGTCATGGCAATTTGAGCCTCATATCCTATTCTTTTACTTCAGACCTGTGAACACAACAGCAGTGTTTCAATTTATTACTTCGTCCTTTTACTTGTTCTCATTCTCAAGTCACCGACACCCTTTTAGTGGGTTACCTAGTAAGAGATAAACAATAGGGCCACGTTGCCATAGTGTCAGATGTTATGCAAAAACAGTACATGCTTGGTCGGTTATTCAACTCCAAATAACACAGGAATTCACCAAAAAAAGGAATGGAATGAACTAGCAACTCAGACGTAAGTTTGATACACCAATATTTATACCACATTACAATTCGTAGTTCCCCATGGCTCACCACGTTGCTGTACGTTGCCAGATCACTGGTCTGTGCAATGACAATAAAGGAAATCTGAATCTGTACATTAAGCTGCACATTAACCTGCATTATCCAGCCCTGGTTAAGTTTTATTCTGTCACAGAAGGTGAATCACAGAGTTCCAGGTGAAGAAAAATGCCAACAGTAATCCAGAGTACAGAGAGGTTGTAGTAGAATCCTCTTACTGGTTCTGTCATACAAGTTACTGAAAGTCATTTGTATTTTGTTTCATTATGTCCAGTAAACTAACAGTTAATGTGAAACAGTTTGGTTTCATACCGTATCTTCTGTTTCCCATTATGTTAGATGAGTAAAACTATAAAACCATGAGTAAAGTAGGTTACGTCACTTTGGGTCTGAACACAGCTTCACACTTACATCATCATATTCTCCTGAAACTGGCAAAAATCTGAATCTCTGAAAGGGTAGATTCATTCTATTTTTCTGTTGATTTTTTACTATTTTGTAATGTTTTACCTTTAAAAAACTTGACAATGAAGTTTGACTAACGTATAAATAGAATCTGATAACAAAGTAACCGTTTCCACAACTTTTAATGACTCCACCTTCCTCATTTTTATCAGATTTCCCACCTCCCCCACCTCCTCCATTGGATGACGATTTGCCAGCCCCTCCCCCTGAATGCCAAATCACACCCCCTGCTTCTGATGCCCCTGCTCCCGCCTTCCCTGCTCCACCTCCAGTAGCAGACGACCTTCCCCTCCCAGCTCCCCCTGAGGACATTGCCTGTGTGCCCACCTGCCTCTCTCCCCCTCCTCCCCCACCACCTCCACCACTCCCTGCTTCTGGCAGCAGTATCCCCAGTACTGCTGGAAACCCACAGGTGAGTCATGACAGTCTTTATACCAAATGAAACCAGTTTGTGTGCTTGTTTCTTTCTCTATGTCGCATGTGCATGCATTGAGTTATACTGTATAATATAATGTGATGGCAGTGGGTGTTATAGTTGGTGAACAATAGTGAATCCATAAAGAGAAAGAAAATGAGTTTTCAAAAATGAATGTAGCTGATCTTCAAAATTGACATTATCATTTATCTGGTGAAATACACACAGTTTCATGCCTTCAATGTGATTGCCTATTTATAGTCTAGACAGAGTTTTTAGACATGCAATGAAATATTAATTGCCGACCTCCATTAATTCCAATTTATCTGTCAGGCTACAGATTCATTAATCTGTGGAATTAGATGGTGTTGGTGTTAGGTGAGGGATATTTAAAAAGTGATTAAAATTAGAAAGAACATATAGTAAATTATTTAACAGCCAAGATGATCTTTAATGCAGAAAAAGAAATATGAAACATTCATTCATTTTTATGGTCATCATTAGTTCAGGATTCTCTTTCATTCTCCATCCATTGATTTGTTGCAATCTTTGCAGTTATTTAGTAAGTTATAGTTCAGTCTCTGACTAAATCTTCTGATTAAGGCTGATTAAGGACACTGTGAGCCTGATCTGTTGGTAAAATGTTTGTCAGTAAAAGGTACACTGGTTTTCTAGCTGCCTTTCTCTGTCCATTTCATTGCCACCTTATTCATTCTTCACACTACTGTTATCACTTAATTTATTTTTAAATAAATGTATCGGCATGACTGTTTGCTCCTCATATCTTCCTCCACCAGAGACTGATGGAGAAGCAGACGAGCTTTGATAAACAGCTTGACTCTCTGACTGATTTGCTGTCTGAAATGGAAACCAGGGGACCTTTCAACCCAAAGGTACAAAGCAAAAAAATTGGAAATATTTTGTTACACTCTAGGAGACACTTGGAAAGACATCAGTACTCCTGAGAACTAAAGATGTGGAGGCAAAATGACAGCAGGCTTTGACTTATATGAAGGTGAACTCAGGGGAAGAGAATGAGTCACACACAGGAAAGAAAAAAACCTGAAGGTAGGTCATCTCCAATTGTTCGGAACGATGCCAGGCTTGATTCATTAGTCTGTGCTCATCTGCGCAGGTTGAAAGCTCAATGATAAGCGAACTGCACACACAGCATTTCAGACTGAAAAAGAAAACAAAGCGAGGTATCTGGTGATTCACACCGAAAGAGGAAACACTTGCAGGGAGAGTGATGCACACAGACCGGAGTGGAGAGCATGAGAGTGTGATGAAGCCAGAGTGTGCTGCCAGGGACCCAGTGAGAGGGCCATAAATGGAGAGTGTTTTTATCCAACTGGGAGGTACTGGATCAGGGCGGAATAATGTTGGCTCAAATCTGCCAAATGAATGTCAGAAAGACGAAGCACCACTGATAAGTGCAGACTATGGAACACTTCCAATGTTTACTTTGGTCAAAGTACCTTCTTCAGTATAATAAAAGTGCCTGCGGCATTGTAGTCTCTAATGTAAACACCAGATACAAACTTTCTCCTTTTTGAAATATGATCCGTTAAATATTTTATGGTGCTAAAAATTTTTAATTTTTCACATTTGCTTTTTGATTTCTTTGCTTGAATGTTTGTAAAACAAAAGCTTATTTCAAGGCTTACTCTTATGTATCCACAGTTACCAAGCCAGTATTCTTCAGCACCAGCGCCCAAACCTGCAGCACCTCCCCCGACTGCCCCAAAACCAGCCCTCTCCTTCCTCCCACCTCCAGAGATGGGAGACCGTCCACCTCCTGCACCCTGGGCAGAAGAACTCAAAGCCAGAACAAACCGACAAGCCAATCACAACTCTACACCAAACCCTGCCGCTCAGCCTTTCACCAAGGCTCCCGCTGTGGCTCCTAAATCTGGTTTTGCAGGGAAACCCACAAGTTCATCATGTTTGGCACAGAAACTGAACCAGAACCAGAACCAAACCCCAATCAGCAGTGTTCATAAACCTACCCCTCCTTCAGCCACCAGCTCTTTCCCCCCTCCTCCCCCTGCAGCTCCCCCTGCACCCTCCACTCCTCCGAACAAAACAGCTGCTGCCCCTCCTTCCAATTACATAAAGAGTTCTCCCTTTGGCAGTCAGGTGAATGCAAACCTAAACCCCCCAGCCGCCGTGCCACCACCTCCGCAACCCAAGACGACGGCACCTGCCTCATCTTTTAACCAACCAGTGAAAACTCCCCCAGCATCAACGGTACATTTCAGCTTTTTTAAGAGTTACTAAAATACAAGCTTTAAGTAAAAAAAGCCCAAAGTACAAATAATTTAGTTCACATATGACATATTGAGTGTTTTACAGAGACTGCTCAGTCGTGAATAATTTTCTGCAAAGGTTGCTGCAGAAAACATGTAAATAATGTATGTACGCAAGTTCCAATGGTCTTGTGTGTGTGTTTTGTATGTACATGCAGCCCTCACCACCTGGACCAGTGTCTATACCAGGTGGAGGTGTTCCTCTGAATATGAGGGAAGTAGAGGAGCTGGAGAGAATGACCAAGGACTTCATCAAAGACATGGACGCACATGCACCTGTCATCACCTCCCCTCCCACAGGTACATGTAAACACAATCATTTGCAAACACCAGAACACAGAGGAAAAGAAACATTCTTCAGCCATTAAATGCATGCAGTCACTCATGGCCAATATGCGTTTTATATTACCCAATGTAGATCAGTGGCTTTTGCTTCGAACATCTCAGGTATGCATTGATTGTAAAACTCTGGGGTAATATCAAGTTCATGTGCTAGTAGGTTAATTGTTAATCTAAATGACCCATATGTGTGAATGTGGGAGTGATTGATTGTTCTTTTATGTCCAGGTCGTTATTGAAAATGAGTCAGTTCTCAACTGATTTACCTGGTTAAGTAAAGGTTAAATAAATAAATATATAAAATGCCAGTGTGTAAAGTAAGGAAGTTGGAAATGCCAATGCTAATTTTTTTTTAACTAATTTTGCACTACGTTACGATAGGCCTCAATTCATGAAATCCTCTTCAGTAAAAAACGAAATGAACATAAGCTACTGCTGTTGGTGAATGACATCAGCGTGATGTTTTGGTGCTTCCCTAATCCTAAAACCACACAAAAGACATGGTCAAAACAAAGAAATACAGCTGGATCATGTTACGTAGATAATTTTTTTAAAAGTAGTTTACACTTTAGGCTACATAGACTTAACTTCATGCTATTTTTCCTCATTTTAATGAAGGTTTTCTTTGTGCAAATCTATAAAGTGTATTTTTGACAATGTTCTGTTGTTTGCTGTTGTGGTTCACTCTTTCTTAACAAAAATGATCTTGTAAGCATCTGAACTCCACTCAACAAAGTCCCACTTTTTTCCATTAAATCATCCATGCACATGGGAATGAGAATCATCTTTGTTTTATTGCTCTTATAACAACCTTACTTTTTTTCTCTCCAAATCTCAGAGGTTTGTGGGAAGTGTGGTGAGGCACTGTCCCGTACTCAGCCAGCCGTGAAAGCCATGGACAAGCTCTTCCACTCCAACTGCTTCTGTTGCGTGACCTGCCATCGCCCCCTGCAGGGCTTGCAGTTCTACAACAGGGATGGCTCTCCTGAGTGTGAAGAGTGCTATATGGTGAGAGGACATGCATACAGCTGCTGTCAGAATATGTACTCTTTCACACATAAACTCTACAATGACATGGGTATCATGACTCGGGGATACATATAACACCTTCTGTGCTTAGATTAATCATGACTTTGCTTGTCCATTGGAGTTAAATTCACTCTCCTTGCGTTCCTGGTCAGAATTCCCTGGCAGTGTGTTCCAGATGTGGGGAGAGGATCACTGACCGCGTCCTGAAGGCAGTGGGCCAATGTTTCCACGCCCATTGTTTCCGATGCAGCACCTGCTCTTGTGTACTTGAGGGGGCGCCCTTCATCACTGATGACAACAACAACCCCTATTGTGTCCAGGATTATCACAGGTGGCTACTGACCTCAGTGATTGTCCTCAAAAATGTTGCATTCCTTTTCATTTCCAGATAAAAGTTTGTCTGCTCTGCAGTCATAATGCGGAAGCTCAAAACTTTGTTTCTGTGAAACTGCTGATTAAATCATTCAGTTTGATGAAGATTGGATATGACAAAACACAACAGATAAATTTGAATTTTTGAATTGATCAGAATACACTGTGTAGTTTCATAAATACAATATGTAGATGTGTCACTGAGCAGCCAGCCAACTAAACAGCCTTTCTTTTCCAGGCGTTTCTCTCCGTTGTGCGTGAGCTGTAATGAGCCCATTATTCCAGCTCCAGGCAGTGAGGAGACAGTCAGAGTGGTGGCTCTCGACAAAAACTTCCACCTCAAGTGTTACCGCTGTGAGGTAAGACTGAAGCTACACTACTTGGCATGCTTCTGGTGAAGTTATCATCTGTTTTACATTGGAAATGAGTTATTTTTTTATATTACTTAAAGGTGTAGGCACCAAAATCAGCACATAAAAATAATACTATTTGAAAGCATACACCATTCACTGCAGTTCTCGCCTTCTGACCTGATGTTATTTTTCACCTTTCCATATCTGTCACACTCTAATCAGCTGTTTGTAATTACATCTGTCAATCATGTATTAACCTTCTCCGTTTATCTGAAAACATTGGTAATTATACTAAGATGGGTAGTCATAGATTACATTTTCTATAGCCTTAAAACACAGGCCCAGGGTAGATTTTGAAGTCTGACACCATTTGAATTATGATATGTGAAGGTAATTAAGGAATTTTTATCCAGTTATACAAAAAAATATTCAGCTCTCTTGTCACTATTGCTGAGATAGAACTCGCTTTGTTTGCCCACATTCATGGTAACAGTCACTGATTTTCTATGTAGAAGTTTCAGGTCAAATTTCTGGGCAAATCTTTACCCTCGCTCTCAGGTTCTCTGCTCTCCCTCTGAATCTGTGTGCAATGTGAGCTGCAGTTAGCTCAAAAATGCAGTCAGCTAATGTCAATAAATGTCTGGCTCCCAGCTCAACATAAGTCCAAAATAAACTTTACACAGGCACATAGTCTTATGGAAGTCTTATGTAGTGTCTTTTAAATCGAACGTTTCAGGAAAATCTGAAGTGTTTTTTTTTTTTCTTTGTCATATAGGATTGTGCTCGCCCACTCTCCATAGAAGCGGATGAAAATGGCTGCTATCCATTGGATGGTAAGATCCTGTGTATGAAGTGCCACACCCAGCGAGCCAAGCAGGCTGCACAGTGATTGGTGGAAGCACCTGCCACTCAAGTTTAACTATGAACCAAATCCAAAAGCACAGGATCCATTGAGCTGCCGTTTTGCCTTCGCAACAGGGCTTTGTGTGTGCGCGCAGGTGTGAGTGTGAATGTGTTGTGTGAGAAGGTCTGTTTGCATGTAGACATGTTGTAGTGCCCCCCCCCCCCCATCAACACCCTATCCTCGTTCACTCCACTTCAGTGCAGAAGTAATGTACTGCATTGAAATAGACTTTCCCAGTCATTATTCTCAAATCTCTGTTCTAGCCTTCTCTGTGTGCTAGAATGTACTTTTTCTGTGCCAATTGTATGTTTACGCTAAAATGTTCCGCATATCTTGCACAAGAAAAGTTTGGTCAAAAGAGCAGTCGTCATGATGAATATCCAGTTGCCTTTCTTGGTCAATCCCTATATAATTTGTAGCACCATTTACTGAGAGATCTCCTTCTTTACCGACTGCTCTGTTTACCATTCTACCTGACGAGTGGGTGGTATCAGGAACCATCTATCTGACCATTCCTCAGATTGCACCCCTCTGATTGGCTGTTGGTAGCCGATATAACAAAACGTCAAACACCATGGCAGTACCTGTGCCTGTGAGCATGGCTGATGATGCTTTCCTTCTTAGAAAAAGGCTCTGTATCAGCCAATCAACTCCGATAGCATCTTAAAGTCATCTAGGGCTATAACTTGACTGCAAAAACAAAAAGAAAATGGTGAATGTTGCTCTTGTGTGATGTGAATTTGATCATTAAGAGGCATGTGTACAATTGTCTTGTTGCTCTTTTTCCTGAGTCATTCCCTTACGAGCAAGATTAGAACAAGCGTCGGCCATTACCTCTGCAGTAATAGCTCTGAGCTCATTTAATAGTATTTTTAGATGCATGCTGTTTGAGTGCAAATTACGAACAAAACAGTCAAGCACAGATTTACCAAGCACAGGTTCAATTTGTTGGATCTAAAAAAAAAAAAAAACATAAAAAAAACAAGTCAAGGTCAGCTGCATGGCTGAAAACAGGACCTATTTTATGACCGTTGCACAGTTTGTAGTACTAGTCGGAGGGAAAAAGCCCCTTCAGTGTCAGTTTAACTCTAAATCAGCTGCACATTACAGACTGACACATCTATGAACATCATAGTTTTGAGATGCATTTTCCCAGATTCTCTGGCTTTAAATAATATAATTTATGGATCATTTTTCTTAGTAAGGATTCTTCACGTATACAAGTACAAAAATAACCTGTTCAGACAGCAGGGTAATAGAACAGTAGAGGCTTGAGCTCTGAGCTTTAGGTGACGGCTCTACATAGACACCAAATATTTCAAAGCTTTTGAGGAGAATTTGATTACAAACATATAAAGTCGTTGTTTTGAGACTTTTTTTTAAAAAACTTTTTTTTTCTTTTCTTGAGGCTATTATTGTGACTTGCTTTGATTTGTTCTATTGTTACAGTAAATACCACTACTCTGTTCCATTACTCATGTTTTTGTAATTTCGTCTGTTCATATTGGTTATATTACTACTCGTATTGTACTGTATTACCTTGATAACTGCTTACAACTATGTGGTTTTATTTTTAGCCTGGCAATGTGCCTTCTCCAACTGTGGTTTTTATTTTTAAATTCCGTTGTTCCTTTCTGTGTTGAGCCTTTTGGTTTGCAGCCATAGAAATTAATTCCTCAATAAGAAAACTGTTGTTACTTGTGCTTGCATTGAGGCTGGTGCAGTTAAAGCAGAATTACTAACAAAACAAGGCAATATCGACTCAGCATTGCATGTTAGCTATGTAGGTGGTGGTGGCGTTTCCTCTAGTATTATGTCTTTTTTGTATTTTTGCACCAATTGCTCTGGTTTTGTGACCCTAACTTTTATCACCATGTGATTCTGTGAACATGATGATGCCTTCACAAATGCATTTATCTGGTGTTATCTTGTGTTTTGTTCATTGTATTAATGCGGATGCCTTGTCTTTTTCATATAACTTTTTTTATAAATTACTGTTTAATATGTGTGAATGTGTATATGTCTAAAACAATAAGTAGACCCACCCCACCCTCTGGCTGTATCAAAAAATAAATAAACAAATGCCACAAAAAAAAAAGTTGTCTGCCTTTTCAAATTTAACAGTGATGTTCTTGTATAGAAGCAATTGTAGAAACAACACACATCCCATTACATTTGTTTGTTTGTTTTTTTTTACTGGCACCATGTGACATCAACAAAACGTGCGTCGTCCCGGTCTCTCGATGAGGTGCTCCCCTGTTACATGACCTGAGGGACGCAAGCGTGCTCTATCAGTTGTCGCCAGCCATGTGTTGCACTGATAATGACGACTGCCTGGTGTGCGTGTGCATCTTAACACTGTTTACTTTCCAGGAAGTGTTTGCCCTCATTCAACAATATATATAAGAAAAAGCCACGTCCTTGGCCTTAACTTACCCGCCCCCCCCCAGCCTCATCCTCTTAGACTTTTTAATCCTGCAAACGTGAGCGATAGTGAATCTCAGAGAGTATGGAGTCTCTGTGGAAAGTTTGTATCTGAGACACAAAACGTCCTCTCTCCCCAACATCCCAGAATACAACTGTGGTCTTTTGCACGACTATCTGGAGTGGAGACTTGAGACGTAGGCTGTAGAGTTGCTTTTATCAGTGTCAGATGAGAAGAGAAGTGAGTGATGGGAAGAGATAGAGAGCTGAGGTGACAGCTGTTTGACGAAAGAGAAGCAGGAGGAGTCTGCGTACATGTGTCAGACTTCAAATGTAAACGCCAGAGGATGCAACACAACAGAGAAACACAAAGGGACACGTCTATATGATAAGAATGACTGAAACTCCAACAAAGCTTGAGGTAGGAGCTTGTCAGGAAAAAAGTAAAATAAAATGTACACTTATGTTGTTCAAGGATTAAAATGGAATTGACTAGAAGGTGGTTCACACTCTGCAGAAGTTTTGTGGGGGGTTTTTTTTTGGGATGTTAGATGAAATCTGCACCCTGAAATATCAGGAAAAATCCTTATGAGTGAATTTAATTTATTAGAAATAGTTAATAGTCTTTCAGGGCTGTCGTACTGAACTGAGTCATATTCCAAACAGTCACACTTCAAACTTGTGTGTGTTGACGTGTGAAACACAGTAGTTATAATGGGCGGTGTGTTTATTGTGGTTAATCAAAAGTGTAATAACAGTTACGTTTCCTTGTCACTGAAAACAACTGGATCGAAGATTTTGAAAATGGAGTTTGTGTTACTTCAACTGCTGTGTTTGATTCTTCAGTATATATGGAATTGAAAGCTACAATGTTCAAGAACAGCAAAATTGAAGTTTTTTTCTTCCCTAGGTAAAATGCCTTTGTGTATATGTAAAATGGTAAATGCAAAGAGGAAGAATGTCATTAAAAGTATCGGAAATGTCCATTACTTTAGTTATTAAACTCATTGCCTGCCAGACATCAGCCAACGTTACCTGTCTACCTGTCTCAAATGACGGCTATAGACGTCAATGGCAGGCAATGAGTTTTAAATATCAGTATGCCATACTCCCTCAAAAATTTGTGAAGCACTATTATTTGTTTGGCTTATTATCTATCACGAGTCTGTGGTGGCCAGTGCCATCCTTTATGCTGTTGCATGCTTTGACGGCAGATTGAGGGTAGTCAACAGACTGAATAGACTGGTCCGTAGGTATCAATGAGGTTGTGAGGATGGAGTTGAGTCCCCTGATCGTAGTGTCCGAGAGAAGAAAATGTCCAAGATGAGGACAATATTTGAGAACACCTCTCACCTACTCCATGACATACTGGTCAAACTGGTCATACTGGTCAGCCATAGGACCACATTCAGTACCAACCTCAACCCACCAAGGTGCATCACGGAACGTCAGGGGAAATCATTCCTGCCTCTGACCATCAAACTGGTCATAGGGCAGCTGTGCTGTGCTCTCAGTTGGTAGAGCGGGTTGTCCATTGGCTGAAGGGTCGACGGTTCGAATACCAGCTCTGTCTGACCACGCGTAGAAGTGTCCTTGAGCAAGACACTGAACCCTCGCTCAGTGAAGCCTGGATGGCAGAAGCCTCTCACTGGTATAGGCATAATTTTGTTGTACAACATGTGCAATAACAATAAAAGGATGTTGTTTTTGTCTTCTACTCCAACTGTACAACTTCTCACTGATTACACTGACAACGATAACCCATAACAACTGTACATGTACCAGCACCTGTACATCAGGCTTATAGTCCAGAATGCACCGGATTCAGTGTATTTTGCACTAAACTCTTGTATACTCTTTATACATATATAATGCATGTCTTCATATGTATGTACATATATACAGATCTATATAGAGATACTGTACCTCAGTTGATGTTCCATAAAAGACCTGATTCCGGGTGGCTGATTGGCAGCCGCGTGTAGAACTGCAGCGATGGTCACTGCGACAGCAACTCCATGTCACACAAACACCCACCAATTTGCAGTTTAATTGATTCTGGTTATATTTTCAGAGAATATCTGCCACGTACAAAACCTCTCCCCCTTATAAACAAAACATTCACACAAGGCACTTCACTCAGTAGGAAAAGAGAATCACAGTCCTTTCTACCACCAGAAACTGCCTGCATAGCAACACTAATGGACGAGGTCTTTCTTCTCCTTATAT
>JAPTHA010005668.1:0-10346 GCA_029814585.1 Gymnapogon annona | reverse complement strand
ACAAGTACAGATGACGACAGAAGAAACCCTCTCCACTATGGATTTTTCCTGTACGACTGAGAGCCTTCACAAGCATAAGTAAAGCAAAGTAAAGAGCTTCGCCTTTCGGCTCATCCCCCTCTTCACCACTACGGACCGATTCAGCGACCGCATCACTGCAGATGCCCGTGTTGATCTCATGCTCCGTTTTCCTCCCACTCATGAACAAGACCCCGAGATACTTAAACTCCCCCACTAAGGGTAAGGACTCCCCACCGACTTAGAGAGGGCACACCACCATTCTCTGCTTGAGAACCATGGCCTCGGATTTGGAGGTGCTTATCCTCATCCCGACAGTGCGACACTCAGCTGCGAACCACTCCAGTGCATGCTGAAGGTCCAGGTCTGATGGAGCCAACAGGACCACATCATCTGCAAAAAGCAGATATGAGATCCCGAGGTCCCCAAACCCAACCCACTCCAGCACCTGGCTGCACCTAGGAATTCTGATCATGCAAGTAATGAACAGAACCGGTGACAAAGGGCAGCCCTGCCTGAGTCCAATACGCACTGGGACCGGGTCTGACTTACTGCTGACAATGCAAACCAAGCTCCTGCTCCGGAAGTAGAGGGACCGGACAGCCCTTAGCAAAGGGCCTTGGATCCCATACTCCCAGAGCACCCCCCCTCAGAACGCCCCATGGGACACGATTAAATGCCTTCTCCAGATCCACATAACACATGTGGACTGGTTGGGTGAACTCCATGAACCCTCTAGCACCCCGTGAAGAGTATAGAGTTGGCCCAATAATTCCCGGTAGGATTCCTCCTTCTGCCTGACAGCAACCCTTACTTACAGTGTCCACCACTGGGTTCCGGGATTCCCGCCACCACAGGAATCAGAGACCCTGTGGCCACAACTCCGAGCAGCAGCTGCGACAATGGAGGTGGAGAACATGGTCCATTCGGACTCAATGTCTCCAGCCTCCCCCGGGATCTGTGAGAAGCTCTCCCAGATGTGGGAGTTAAAGACTACATGGACAGGTGATTCTGCCAGATGTTCCCAACAGACCCTCACAACACGTTTGGGCCTGCCGAGTCTCTCCGGCTTCTTCCCCAGCCAGCGCATCCAAGTCACCACCAGGTAGTGATCGGTGGACAGCTCAGCCCCTCTCTTCACCTGAGTGTCCAAGACACGCGGCCGGAGAACAACTGACACGACTATAAAGTCACCAGTCGGAGCACGATGCAACACCTCCCCCAGACTCTCCAAGAAGGTCTGGCACTCTGTACCACTGTTTGGTCCATCAGCCGCCACAATGGACAGAGCCCTGTCCCCCATCCAAAGGTGAAGGGACGAGACCCTCTCATTCACCGGGGTAAACTCCAACAACTGGCGGCCTAGCTGTGGAATGATAGGCAAGCCCACACCAGCCCACCGCCTCTCACCCTGGGCAACTCCAGAATAGTGGAGAGTCCAGCCCCTCCCGAGGAGCTGGATTCCAGAGCCCAAGCTGTGCGTGGAGGTGAGCATGACTATATCTAGCTGGTGCCTCTCACTCTCCCGGTGATGTTCCATGTGCCAAAAACCACAGTCCATATCTGGGGATCAGGCAGCCAAGGCCCCTGCTGTCGATCACTGCTCAATCCACAATGCACCCAGCCCCTACGGAGGAGGAAGAGGGGCCCACGTCATCCATTCGGGCTGGGCCCGGCCGGAACCACAGATTTGGCTGATGCCCTTCCTGGCTTGTTACTGGGGATCGAACCAGGTATCCGCTATGCACCAGCCCGGTGCCTTACCAACTGAGCTATCCAACCGGCATTTACAACAACTACTGAAGGTTTTAAATACTCAGGAGTTAAAATTACTCCAGAACACAATAAAATGCTTTCAGCAAATTACAACCCTCTAGTGGATGACGTCACAGAAGCATTAAACCAATGGTCTAATTTACCTATATCTATGATTGGGTGAATAAATATTGTAAAAATGAAAATTTTTCCTTTTTTTGTTTTACCATTTGTAGACACTGCCACTATCAGTATATGTCTTAATATATACTGAAAATGCAATATATTTCTATTTTTTCATATTATTTAAGATTTGTTAAAATGTTTTGCTGCTGTCAATTGAAATTTCCCCAACTGAGCCAAACAAAGGTATAACTAATCTGTCAGATTCGTTAATGACAAATTAAACAAGCTGTTCAGCCAATTTATTTGGAATAATAGGAAAGCAAGACTCCATCTAAACTTACTATATCTGCCTTATGAGAGGAGGACTTCAATTTCCTAATCTCAGATAGTATTATATGGCTGCCCAGCTACACAGTATTTTTGTACAAACTCACCCCCAGCCTGAGAAATCATTGAACAACAGTCCGTCCCAACATTACCTTTACATTTTGATCTCTATTCTTCAGATTTAAAAACAATAAAAAAGCATACAATAAATCCCTTTTTGAAAAACAGTTTTTTTATTTTATTTTTATTTGGGAAGGTATTTTACAACAGAGTAGTACATTAGACATTACAACTTAGCATATCCACATATCATGTCTACATAATCAACAATGGTAAAACATAAGATTTAACATAAGGCATTTCTTTCAAACTCTTTGTTCAGGAAAAGGACAACTCTTATTAAAATAAATCTTCGCCCCCCTTTTTTAAAGAAATACAAGAAAAGAGAAGAAAAAAAGGGAAAAAAAGTTTGATAATCTACAATAGAACAGAAAAGGATGTCACATTTCCCCCCTTCTTTTCATTATTCTTATTTCAAGATCCACACAAGTTTCAACTCCATTATTATCATCAAAAATCCACTCAGGATTCACTCCAGTACATTCAACCAGTGCAGATATACAGTATAACTTGTCACTTCCATTTAAGTTAAATACGGCCTCAATGGGGCGATATATACAATCCATTTTGATCACATTTCCATAAATGTATCCTGCTTTACTTTTAAAGAGAAGGACAGTTTCTCCATCACATAGATTTCATATATTGTTTTTAACCAGTCTTCAAATTGAGGTGCATCTGGTTGTAGCCACTTCCTTGTCAAAGCTATTTTCCCTCCAATAAGCAGTACTCTCATTAAGTATTTATCGCCTTTAGTTTGAATATTCTGTGTTATGGCCCCCATATACATTGTCAAAGCATCAAATGGGAATGTGGTCTTACATACAGTTTCCAAACAACTGTGAATGTTCTTCCAGAATGACTTGATTTTTAGACATTCCCAAAATACATGGTAGTGATTAGCTACAGCTGATCCACATAACCTCCAACAATTAGTTCCTACACCTTGATATTTTTTTTTCTGGGCACGAGTAATAACCTTATAATATTTTTCCACCCAAATTCCCTCCATGTGTGAGAAAGGGTAGTTTTCCATTGTGATGTACAAATATTTTCCCATTCTCCTGCAGATATGACTATCCTACTCTCTCCTTTCCATTTATCTTTGATATGCTGGGTGTTCACCCCTGAGGATTCTTGAAAACCCTTATATAATCTAGATACTATTTTCTTTGTGCATTCTTGTTTATATGCTGATACAAAAACCTTTAGTATGTCATTTTCTATTTATCCAGCCCTTCTTTAATAATTTAATTTACCCGGTGCCTGATTTGTAAGTATCTAAAGAAATCTTGAGTTTCCAAACCATAACTGTTCTTTAGAGATTCAAAGCTCTGCAATATTCCATTTTGTGTGAAACAACAATAACAGGCCAGTCCTTTACCTATCCATATTTTAAATCTGTTGTCTGTCTTATTGGGGATAAAGTCTGAGTCATAAGTACACCATCTTAATATTTTCATTGCTTCTTTCAAGTCATATTTTCTTATTACCTTCTGCCAAATTTTAAAAGCCAACTTTGTCCATGGGTTGTTTTTATTTGTTGAATTATCAAATAATTTACTGTCTGCTATCATAGCTTGTAATGGGGGTCCTGTGATTCTTTTATCTTCTATCTCCTTCCACCATGCCGTAAATTGTGGATTGCACATACACACCAGAGACCTTAATTGTGCTGCATGGTAGTAGTCCCTTAAACATGGTAAAGCCTGGCCTCCTTTTCCTTTTGGAAACTGCATTATTTTATATTTAATTCTAGGTTTGTTACCCATCCAGATATATCGAGAAATTAACTTATCCCATTCCATAAATTGCTGTTCAGGTATTTCACATGGTAATGATTGGAAAAGATATAAAAGACATGGCAAAATAACCATCTTAACTGACTCACTTCTTGATGAGAAAGACAAGAAAGGTATAAGATTCCACCTTGATACATCAGATTTAATTTTGGCATTCAAAGGGATATAGTTGGCCTCAAATAATTTTGTTATATCCTGTGAATTGGATGTGTATTCCAATTCACTCCTAGATATTTCATTGACTCTTTCACATTTCAAACAATATTTATCAAGGAGATCCTTTGGAATATCATAGTTGAGTGACAGAATCTGAGTTTTTTGAATATTTAGTTTATATCCCGATAACTGACCAAACTTCTCCAAGGTTGACATGAGAATAGGTTTTGATGGCTGTGTCAGAAAGATTAATGCATCATCTGCAAACAGTGATAATTTATGTTCATCTCTTTCCACCTCTACACCTTTTATCCCTCTGGTCTGTCGTATACATTGGTTAAGGTGTTCTATAAACAGAGCAAAGAGAAGAGGGGAGGGGATCAAGGGCATCCCTGTCGGCATGAACGTTCTAGTAAAAAGGATTTTGAGAGGCTGCCATTGATTTTTATTCTTGCTTGGTTTAGTACATATCGTTTGGAAGGACTTAATGATCATCATATGGAAGCCAAATTTATCTAATACTTTGTATAGGAAGGACCATCTTACAGAGTCGAAAGCCGTCTCTGCATCTAGTCCCATTAACATTGTTCCTGTCTTATTTTGATGTATATGCTACATAATGTGAAATGTTCTTCTTAAACTATCCTGGGTCTGTCTCTGGTGAATAAATCCTGTCTGGTCCAGGTGTATGAGAGTTGGTAAAATCTTCTCTATTCCTCTAGCTAGTATTGATGTGTATATTTTATAGTCCAGATTTAGAACTGATATAGGCCGATATTGTTTACAGTCCAGTTTATCTTTACCTTCTTTTGGTATTACAGAAATTATAGATTCCCTCCACGAGGGGGGGATCTCTCCTCTTTTGAATGCCCAATTACATATCTGACATAATCTCGGGGTTATCTGATCTCTAAATGTTTTATACCATTCAGATGTGAAACCATCTGATCCTGGACCTTTATGTGGTTTTGGTCTAGATATTGCTGAGTTTACTTTTCTAACTGTGATATCTGCAGTCAAATTGTTGTTCTGAGCTTATGTAACTGTGGGCAGTGAATAAACTGTGAATAAAGATCTCTGTTGTACATTTCAAAACTATGTTGAATCTCTTCTGATTTGTATTGGACTACCCCAACTTGGGAACATCTTATTTTGTTTATAGTCTGCAAACAGCTTGTTGTTTCCTCAGTTTATATGCCAATACTTTCATAACTCTGCTTCATACTGACCCTGTTTCCAAAACAGCATTTTTTTTAAATTTCATATGAATTTATCTTATCTATTTCATTTTGTATTTTTCTTCATTTCTATTGCTTTATCTAATTCAGTCCTTTTTTTTATGTTCATTTTGCAATTCTTTAAGCTGGTTTTCCAGACTTCTAAGCTTCTAAGTCTAAGTTTCTTTAGTAATGAAGATCTGGCAATAATTTTCCCTCTTAAGACTGCTTTATATGCATCTCATACCATAGGAGGTGCGACTTCTCCATTATTGTTGTCTTTAAAGTAGGTCTCTATTTCATTTACCATTTCTTCTTTTACCTGAGGATGATTCAGAATATTAGAATTTAATTTCCAAAGAGTACATTTTGGTTTATTAATACAAATTGTCATCCATATTGGTGAGTGATCTGAGATATGAATAGAGCCTATATCACATTTTTGGATTTTGTACCTGTCTTTCTTAAACGTGAAAAAGAAATCAATTCTAGAATAGGTACAGTGTGGTGCATAGAAGTAAGTATAATCCCGATCTGTTGGATGAAAATCCCTCCATACATCAATAATGCCCGTTTCTTCCATGATAGCGTTGATTTTTTTTAAAATTATAGGTTTGCTATGTTCTGTGTTTATTTTGGATGAATCCATCTTTGTTAACCTTATGTTCATATCTCCTCCACATATGAACATTCCTTGGGATTCATTTATCATCATAACAAATATTTTTTTTATAAAAGGACCAATCGCTGCCTGGAGGAGCATATATGTTAAACATTGTCACCACTGACCCATCAATCCTTCCTTTAATCATAACATATCTGCCTCCCTTATCTTTGATCTCTGATACGTGTTCATACTGAATCTGGTTTGAGATAAGAATAGCAACTCCCCTTCTGTGACCTGTCTTGTAAGAGGAAAAAAATATATATCTAAAGCCTCCACATTTTAATTGTGTATGTTCAGGTGCTGTTAGATGTGTTTCTTGTAGAAAAGCTATGTGTGCCTTTTCTTTCTTCAATTTTGATAAAATTTTACTTCTCTTAACTGGATCGAGTACCCCATTGATATTGGTTTGAATACTATCTGCCATTTCGACTATGTTGAATCTTTTCAAAAACGTTGTGCGTGATGCTCCGTATCTGTGTGACATCTTTGCTGCATGCAACAGCAGCAACAAAACCTGGACCAAAATAACTAACGGTTGCATATAACAAGCGTACAACACAAATTTGTCCATTAGAACTTCCATGGAAGGGGTTTAAGAACAAACCCTGTATTTGTTGGAATAAAGCAGCTTTGGTGACGGGGAGCTTCTCCCTGGGAGAGGGCTCTCAATCATGGCTTCAAAATAAAAGTATGTCTTAATGAAAGCAAATCCACCTCCCGACTTAATCAGTACTTCAACCTATGCATTTTAAATTAAAGAACTTAATTATTTACTCACTGTCTTGTGCAGGATCAATCTAAACGGTATGTTTACATTCACTGTCTTCTCCGTGAAACCTTATTCTTTTTGTACTGGTTCCTGGCTGAACTTCTGGAGCCTGTTTTTGACAGTGGTCCCACCTCGTTTTTTGTGTTCTTTTGTTCGTCCTCGTCTGGTCGTCCACATCAGACTCTGGATCTTCTGTATCTTTTTGCCTCCTCAGCTGTGTTGTAAGTGCGGGTCCCGTCAGGAAAGAACACTCACAGCCTGGTGCCATGTGTTCAGTTTAGTCAAGTAGTGTTTATGTGTTTCCGGTTATTTTTGTTTCATTTCCTGTTTCGGTCATGTGTCTTCCCTAGACGTGTCTTTAGCCTTACCTTCAGATCCCTACCTGACTGTGTCGCATCAGTAATTATTCCCCAATGTTTTCCAGCTGCCTGATTTCCGCTCGTATTTAAGTGGCGTCTCTAACCCCTGTCTTTCGTCAGTTTGTTGTAAAACTTGTGGACTGAAAGCATCCTGTTTGAGTCCTGCCTTGCCTTGTCTTGTCCATGTGTAAGTGTTGGGTTTAGTCTTGTGTTGTATTGATTTGGGTTAACATCTTTGATGTCTTTGATTGCGTTTTGATTTAGACTATTCTCCTTTGATTGTTTTCTAGTGATTGGTTTTTTCCTCTGATGAGTGATTTTGATTTAAAGTTATAGATTCTTAGGTTTCCCATTGTGTTTTTTTTTTGTTAATGATAAATACTATTCCCTTGTGTTTTGCCAGCGCTTTTTGTTACTTCAAAACGAAACCAATAGTTTGATTGTTAAATAGTAAAGATAGAACGTTCATCTGTGAACTTTAAAAATAAAAGTTTTTTTTTTGTTATAAACCTGATCCACGTCTGGGAGTGGGTCTGTCATAGACACATTCCTTACACCTGGCTGGGAAAGGTGTCTGGAACCGTATTCTTTTTCTTTCAGAATCTTCTTAGCTTCCGCATACTCCTGCCTTTTTTTTTTAGATATAAGGGGCATAGTCGTGATCCACACTGTCTTTCCAAATAAATCCCTTTTTCTGCCACATTTTCCGGAGAATTTCTCCTTTTGTTCTGTAGGTCAGAAATTTCACAATAACAGACCTTGGGGGTGCTCCTTCAGGCGGAGACTGTCTGAATGCTCGGTGTGCTCTTTCAATCTGCAGGTCTCTGTCAGTCGGCAGAGCCAGGTTTTGTTTCAGCAGTTCCTCAACAAGGACTTCCGGTGGGCAGCAGGAAGCATGGCAGCATAAAAAGATTTCTATCCCGACAATTTCGATCCAATTGCCCTTTAAAAGCAATAAACTCGATTATAACTCAATACAAAAGAAAAAAATGGCAAAAAAATGAAGAATCAAAGGCAGAATAAAGCAACAAGCAAAAAAATAACACAAAACATTGAGAAGCCACAAGAAGACCGGAGCCGTGAGTCCTCTCCAGCTAGCTGTAGCTCAGCTAATGCTAATTGTGGAGAAGACGAAGAGGAAGAGATGGCGATTAATTTGAAAACTATATTCTCTGAAACAAAAGGCTTTCGACAAGACAACAAACAACAGCTCACTGAAATCAAAGATGAGATAGGTAAAACTAACATAAGACTGGACAAGGTGGAAGAGCGAATTGCGAAAGCAGAGGAGAGACTACAGTCAATGGAAGACGTCATGGCGGAGCTCATTAAGCTCTAGGCTCACCTGGAAGCAAAACAACCAGACCAAGAAGGAAGAGACAGATGAAACAATATCAGAATTTATTCGGTAATTGAGGGGTCTGAAAACAATTCTCCGTCTATGATAAATTTTGTTGAGGAACCCACTGAAACAAAACGAACAATAGTTTCATGAACATGTAGGGGACTTCGCCACACTCTCCCAGTTCACACATAGTAAAAAAATAGTGTTCAGATCATGGAATGTGAAGGGCATCCAGAAAATTTAAATCTATATATTGATAGTTTTGCTTACTTGCAATCAATTATGTGAAAAATATGAAGTTCCCCAAAGTAATTTCTTCAAATATTTACAATTAAAGAAATTATGTCATCCAGATCCAGACGGATTATGCATGTTCCACCACTTTCAAAAATAGAAGAAATCTCTCTTAAACATTTGGAAGGGAAAGGTTTACTCTCTACATATTACAATTTACTTAGGTCTACTTCCAAAGACTCAGCATTGGACAAACTAAATGACTGGAGAAGTTCTGACCCAGAAGAAGACATAGATGAAGCAGACTGGAGTGAGTCCTGTTTAAAGGCTCATAAACAATAAATACACTTAAATCTAATTCAATATGGTACTATGGTTGATGATGATGCACTTAAATATGGTAATCTGGTTGATGAGGATGTCCCTGTTAAAGTTTATCATATATCTGGGAATATTCCAGACACATGTACTAAACACATAGAATGAAAAAGGAACCCTTCTTCATTGTCTTTAAGAATGTCCAAAGATTCAGAAATTCTTAAATGTCTGTCAGAGGTGTTCATGTCAACATTCCTCTAAATGTTAAACTGTGTGTGCTGGAAATTTACCCTAGGATAGAGTAGGCTTCACACAAACACAGAAAGAGACTAATCTACTGAACTTCTACAAGCCAGGAGAACTATTGCACTATGTTGGAAGAGTATGACTTTTCCCTATATCAAACAGTGGATAAACAAACTCTCAGAATGCATTGGAATTGAGAGACTAACATACATCATCAAAGGAAAACGGAAGGAGTTTGCATAGCTCTAGGAATCATATATGAACATTATAGGAGCGTTTATAAGAATTATGGTATCATTTTACATTCACATTTAATTATGTATTTTATTTTGAAATACTGTATTTCAAAATATACTATTTGTGCAAGTTTGTGAAGGTGTGTATCTGAATGTTTTGTTGGGTTTTTTTTTGTGACCTATGTTGTTGTGGTCGAATTGTTCATTTAAGTTGTTTTTGTTATGTAAAAAATAAAACAAAAGCCAATTAAAATATTGGGGGAAAAAATCATGGAATTAAATTTCACCCAAAAAGATGTAAGGAGGAGCCTTGAAGAGCAGTCACATAATTAGTTTACAACTCACACACACAACCATACATGCACACCTAGACATACACACAAATGCATACAAATAATCCAAAACATTATAGACCAACAGCCTCAACTGGATATTTCACTCACTCTATAAAATCAGTCAAAGGACTCATTGTTTGTAGATGGAGCTAAGACTGAAGCTTGCTCCAAGCATACACAGTGTCTACACTGATATATATTATTTTCACTGTTTGTGGTACTGTTTACACTGATGTGCGGTATTTTCACTGTTTATAGTACTGTTTACATTGTTGCATTGTCCATCTTATTTATTTTTATTATTTATATTGACTGT
>JAPTHA010005635.1:0-10347 GCA_029814585.1 Gymnapogon annona | reverse complement strand
TTCTACAAGATATGGAACCATTTATAAACTACATGGAAAATTTACCAACACACCACATTGGTTCAGCTCTATATACCTAAGCAGGGCTTGTAGGACTTACAGGAGATCACAGGTCAACATATGTCTATGTGACACATGCAATTCAGTCATTTATGCATTTTTTTTGGTCTGTTGTTTCTGATCCTGTCAGTATGTTGTGAATGTTGTCTTGTAGTGTATGAATGTAACTGTAATATTGTCTAATGAAAAATATAAAATACTGTATATTAAAAAACATTTGATTTAATTTCAACACTACATTACCACTAAATTCCAAATGTAAATAACTTTCTACAATGACTAAATCCACGACCTCTACTAGCTCTGAAAATGTGCCCTCAAACAACTCTTTATGTTTCCACTTTCAGAATGCAGAATCAGAAGAGTCAAATGCCTGGGCCAAACGCATCATTCTGACGGAACAATGGACTTCGTTCTGTGCACCTTACAATAAATTCTCTCCGCCCCCAGTACCAGATAAAAAATGTTCCTCAGTGACATAGCATGGGGGTGGACACTTCGCAACAAGGGCTTTTGTCTCAGTTTTGCAGATTCTCCTTTCAGTCTGTGTTCTCTGTTAAAATTTATGAGACTGTCTGGATGACCCGCTGACAGCGGATGATGGATAAGGATACGGTGCCGATAAGTAAGGGGCAGGCCAAGGACTTCAGCCCCATTACTGTTCTGTACCAATCCCCGCAGCTTATTCTTTCTGTCTTGACTAGTAACCTGCCTCACAGTCCACAGAACTCAGCCCACGATATCTGAGAACTCCCCACACAAAGGAAAACTTTCAAAGATGTGTGCCAGTGAAATCTGAGGATGTGTGAAACTAGTCCCAGTGTAAATCAAGCGTTGTCCCTACTGCCTCACAGGCCATATTCAGACATCCTAATTAAACAGCCTCAGCTCTACTGTCTCATGCCCCGCAACCACCCTGCTATCAGCTTCCCCACAAACACTAGTGCTAAAAATACCTCTGGTATCAAAGCAAACAAGACAGCAATACAAAAGCTTGACAGAGACGATTCAACATCATCACAACTTTGAGCATGTATTCCCCAATAACTGACAGACACACATAAGAAACAAATTAGAGCTGATGGAGCACTTAGAATTATATGAGCTCCGTCTGAAGACCTGAAATGACATTGCAAAATCACAGTACATACAACAGTACATACAACATACAACAAAAAAGAAAATTAATGAATCTTTCAAGCACCACCATGGACAGACCAAACATTGGTATAGCGTTAAATACTGCAAAGTAGACTCACATGCGGTTTATTTCACTCTGGGTCAGTACAGCGTTCTCCACAAAATAAGGTAAGATCTTCATCATGACCTCCTGAACGGGCTCCACAACCAGATGCATCCTGTTAACCAGAACGAACCCGGGCCCTCTTTTGGCGTGTAAACTACCTCCTCTTCATCGGCCTCCAGACATGGCGAAGGAGCCGGCAGGAGAATGACGCTTGTTGTGTCGGCACGCTGCCCTCTGAGTGACAGACTAACTGACAGTCTGCACTCATCTGTGCTGCTCAGTGGATAAATGCCTTCTGTTTGGATGCCACTCCCTCTTGTTCCTCCTACTTCAGCTGAGCCTCTGTGCGAGTCAGACTCCTGCTTAGAGGAACACGCTGCAGCCTGAGGCACACACATCCTAACTTGTCTTCTCACTCCTTTTCTCTCATATTCCTGCAGAGCGCCTTAGACCATGCATGGCTGTAAGAATTGCAATGTGAAGTCTGTCTATAGTGAATCTGACTGAACTCTAACTGTCAAAGTATGTGAAGAAACTGACAGAAATTCAATCACTAAGAAATGTATTGATAGAAAATGGAAATTTGACCCCGCCGCTCTTCCAATCACGATGTGGTTGAAGAAGTTAACAGTTGTGTGAACCTGGAGAAAATAACCTACTGGATTAAGAAGCAAAAGGATGTTATACAACATATGGACCATTTATAAACTACATGGAAAACTTCCAAGCATACCACATTGGTTCAGCTCTATATAACCGAGCAGGGCTTGTAGAACTTATGAGGTCAGATGTCAATATGTGACCCATGATGTTCAAGAACTTGTGTCTTTTTTGTTTTTTTGGGGGTTTTCATCTCTTGCCTCTGATCCTGCCGTTGTGGTTGTGTCTTGTGGTATATGAATGTAACTGTAATATTGTCGAATGAAAAAATCAAAATAAAATATAAAAAAAATAACTCCCAAGCAAATCTCATTTTTATTCATACATGGCCAAAATAGACACAGAATTAACCACAAACTTCACTTTGGATTCCTACAGTCACATGAGCGGCCACAAGGCTATACTAAGCGCTGAATGCGTAACAACTCATCGATCCATTGAACTCTGTGATGCTTTACTTTTCCTCCCGACAGGTCTAAATGCAAAAAAACATTTCAACAATGCAAACTATGCCCAGATTTCTGTAGAGCCTTAGTTTATCTCTGTCTTGAAAGGAAAAATAAGACCTTTTGCTCAACTGCGGTAAGGGATTTTTTTTCCAACAACACTTCCTAATGGGTTGTCTTGATGTGCATGCCACTTTATGGGTCAACAGAATCCAAGGGAGTGCCTCCAGGGAGCGTAAGACACGGGCCAAGCATGGATGGAAAGGGCAGTGAGAACTGGCAAGCTCCCCAAACTCCCAAATCTCATTATACCCAGGCTTATAAGGGAGGGATTATCTTCGTATCCCTCACCTCAAATGGCTACTGTTGGCTGTCACTCACACAAAGCTACTGCAAACAACCTCAATGTACCTGATCATTGGGACTAAATGAGAAGGGGATCTAGGAATCACCACTGAAGAAGGAAATGTGTAGAAATGGAGTCACCTCTACTTAAAATACTGGGTATAGTCTGATCCACAGATGGAGTCACATCTACTTTCAATACTAGGTAAATACTGATCCAGTTCAACTTCCTCCATCAGCTGTGTATTACCCACATAAATGACATATATAATAGTAATGTATCACCTTTGTGCTTGAGATGTGATATGGAGGAAGGAACATTCCCTCAATTCGACATCGCAAGTGTCCTAATTTGCAGGGGTTTTGGTGGGTGTCCGTTAAACTCAATCGAGTATCCATGTGGTCACATTTCCACTGGACCCTGAAGTCTGTTTATAAGCGACTCTAACTAAACTCAAACTGTCAAAGTATGTGAAGAAATGGACAGAAATTCAATCACTAAGTTCACTTGTTTGTTTTTTGTCGTTTTATTTTTTATCTGTTGTCTCTAACCCTGTCATTGTGGGTTGTGAATGTGGTGTTTTAGTGTACGAATGTAACTGTAATATTGTCTGATGAAAAATCTAAATAAAATCATTTTTTTTAAAATAAGTGGTGATCCAGATGGAAACATGGGTGGTCCATGTATGGCAGCCCAAGCATATAAGGCAGTTTCTCACAGAGTTAATGTAGTTTGTTACACTAAACTGATGGATCATATTGGGCCAAACAAGACCAGATGTCCTCTAAGCTACCCCTCTGAATCACCAGGTGTACGTGTGAGAGAACTGCACTGGATTACACGGAGGACAAGCTACAAAGAGGCTACACAGTTGCAGTAACTGGTCCAGCTCATTCATGGTCTCTGGCCGTTCTGCACACAGCAGCACAATGAAATAAAACAGCCTCCTCTGGGGCAGACAGTTGCATAATGCTGACATTTTCTCCCTGCCACCGCTGAACTGTGGAGAGAGGGGTGCAGTACAGGGAGGAACAAACCTCAGGTGTTAAGTGGAGACATGGACGTCCTGTGCTGGAAAAAATATTACATCATAATGTAACTGTGGATACAATTAACCTAAAGTAAAGAACTGACAGAGGCGTCTTTATTTCAATTTTTCTTATTTGTATTCATTTTGACCATTACAAACCTGAATTCACAAGAAAAATATTAGATTTTAAAAATGTTGCATGTGTGACCTTACCCTTCTCATACTGTATGTCTAAGACATATAAGCAAACACGGATATAGACAAACCTACTTCCTTACTTATTTCAGTGTTGTGTTGCTGTTAGACAAATACTAAAGGAATTCACAATGATTTGAGAATATAGTTAAAAAAAAAAAAAAAAAGGTCGTATTTCCTTGAAGCAGTGGTCCCCAACCCCTGGGCTACAGACCAATACTGGTCCGTGGGTCGGTTGGTACTGGGCTGCACAGACAGAATACTTAACTTCAATTATTTGTGGTTTATTGCTTACTGGATTGTCAATTATGCTTTATTTTGAAAAACTGCTGGATTCTCTGGGCCTCATCTGTCCTATTTTGTCATGTTCAGATGGCCACGTGTGTTACCTACATCCACCACCTTCTTCAAACTGCTGTTCTAACACTAACTCATTATACATTAGCACTAAATGGAAACCCCCAAGCTGGAAAAAATAAAAAACAAATGTCTTTGTAGAGTTTCTTTGGTAAAACAGCTTATTACTCCTGTTATGTTGTTACCACTAATAAAGTTACATAGTGGATTCACCCTTATTATTATATTTGCTAAATACAAGTTTTTATACCAAACGTATAATTACATTTTTATGTATTCATCCACCACAACTTAATGGCTGGTCCGTGAAAATATTGTCTGATATTAAATCAGTCTGTGGTGCAAAATTGCTGGGCTTCCACTGATTTAAACCATTCATACTTTTTGTCTCGGATGCAGCAAACTGCATCGGCAAAACACTGTTTCGAGACTCGACTCACTTATCTAAATGGGTCACAATGCCAACCAAAACAGTGACACAGAGGTTAATACAGACTACTTCTTGGTCAACTCTACATTACACAATGTGGCAAAGTGACATAATTTCCTGGTGCTATGCCATTGACACCTGCAACATGTTTACATTGGCCTCCATCACCATTATTAAAGTCAAATCAGGAACTGCCTGTGCAAATCCTCCCTGTTGGCAGTTGTATCACTCTCCACGAATAACGAATCGTAGATTTGTACAATCTGTTCCAAAGTGAACCGTCTATGTCGAATATACAGCAACTAAATAACAGTATTAACAAAACCTGAATATCTGGAAATTTATTTGCATAACTATGCTTCCAGAGCATTCTCCAGGCAAGACAGGACACATGTGATGCACAGAGATCATTCTAGTACATATGTCGCTTGAGGACATGACAGCTCAGGCTCTTGCATAAGTGAAAATATCCCCCTGAATCCTCACAATTATCATGGCATCAGTCGATAGATGTACTGCTTTTTTTTTTACAGTCCATCTGACGAACAGTGAGTAAAGTTCAAAAACAAAACCGAGAAGACCCAAAAGAAACATCCTCGAATCTCAACCACACTCCAGTACAGATCATTTGAACATATATACTGTCACTGCCTTCACAAGTCAGTATTATATGTAGGGTTTCACACAAGTTATTGTGTCTAACCAAATAAACTACCCATGGCATATCTAACCCTAGCATAACTTTTCAACAACACCGCTCCAGTTGGCTCAGGACTATGTTGAGATATCAAGTTCAAGCGGGGCATCTCGGCTCAATTGTAGGAATGTATGTTTCCAAAGCCAAGTATTTCAGGACAGAACATATTCACAGACAAACACCCTTGGAATACAAACACCTGTAGAGCACACCAAATACCTCACTGACACTTTGCAGCTGCTTTCAGTGCCATTTTATAGCTTCTACCCACTCAATTTTGATGAGTGAGAGTAAAAACCAAATAAGACTATACTTAAGTTACAAAAGGCACTTTCCCACAGAATAGTTTAAGAACTTAGTTCTAAGAACTATCCACCTTGATTTTAGTTGTAGGAACTACTCTCCCCAGGGGAAGTTTTTGGTTGTGCATTCACACAGGCAGTAGAACCATGGTTTGGAGTGGTGTAACGTAATCTTATTCTGCATCTTCCAAAGTAGTTTTACACATGGTACAACTTTCATGCACAGGGATTGAAAATTATGTAGATTTATGTTCAAAATGTAAGTCCACAATTGAGGAACCCCACAGAATAATGTACAATGTGAATGTCATGGCATCCAAGACAATTTCTGAAAAGTGGTTAGCTCCATCTCTGCGCTGCCCGTGTCAACAACATCATACATCCCATAATTACAGATCGATGATTGAATGAACGTGTTCACACTCTTCATCTACTCATGCACCAGACGTGTGTCCTTTCTCTTCTCAGAAATTCACATAAATGTGGACACAAGAGCTGAAACGCTGCATATAACACAGCAACGGGAAAGGTCATAGGTCACATGTAATGTTTATTATTGTTAACTAATAAATGTCATTTGTAGACCTGTTCTAACTGATGTATACTATTTAGAAAAGCTATTGTACTTATGCCTATGACCTGATCACACCCGTGCTATATTCAGCGTAATGTGCGCTCTTTTTCAAGATGCAGAAATGGGCGTCACCTGAGGTCTAGCAATCAGCTAGCACAGACATCATGTACTGTAGTTCCACTAGAACTAAAAAAAGACCCTGCCTGTGAGCAGGAGCTAAAAAGGTTCTACAAGCTAAGGTCGTAGTTCCTATGCTGCGAGAATGCAAGAAAAAAGTCTCTAAGAACTAAAAGAAGGTTGTGGGAAAACACCTTGAGAAAGAGGCCTGAAAGAAACCTCTCAGCACACATAAACAGAAGAGATGTACAACTTACACATTTGGCTCAAACAACAGACCAATGTATCACTGCCTTTTTTACATAACCGTATAACCAACACCACTTTTACAGAAGTTACAACAGGGCTTCTACGAGATTGTGTCAAGCTGATTTAGCTTTACAAGATCTTAACACAGCTTTTTTAACACAACTGGAAATGTTTCCAGAATTGGACATGTGACTTAAGTTACTGTGCTTCTTAATCTTTTACTGTGTATTTTCAGTGAGTCAAACTACAATTTAAGACCAAAGGTTCCATTGTACATTGTACATCCTAGTTCTTGCTGCGTAATTTAACAACACTGGCAGAGATTAAAGAAAACATTGTGACCTATCTTTCTATGAACATGCTTATTCATAAAATGACACAATAGTTTTCTTGCCATGGCTTGCACAGTGGAAGAAGAGTCATTATGCCAACATTGTTGCCGCTGCTTTATAATTTGTGCGTTTTTATGAGACTTTCCAGTGTTACATTTATTCGGGTAAATTACAAACACAACAAAACAGCAAAATGGAAGCTAGCTTCCTGTAGTTCAAGCGCAGAGTACCAAAAACAAAACAAAAAAGACCCGGTGGAAAGGCCAAAATGACTCAACTATGATGCATGGTTTCAGAACAAGTTCATGAATCTCCTTGCTGATAAAAATACAGACGTGCTGTGTCAACATATTACTTGAAAGACTCCAGAGAATAACATGGTGCTACAGTTGGCTACTTGGAGCCGATGACTCTGCCAGCAAGACAGACAGACAGGTGGTTTATCACAGTGATGTTGCGTTGTTCTCATGTGTCGATGCCAGGTAGTCTGCTGCCTTTCCAGATTTCACTAAATGACTCAAAGACAGCTGCTGCCAATCACTCAACACCACCTGTGTATAAAAGGTGACTGGCTTTGCTATGAACCAAGCAACAGAAGAGGCAAACTACAGTAAACATCGAGTAAACTTACCTTTGATTTATTCGCCGTTCATCTTCACTCCCAAAGTCCTGCAACAGAGATAAGGAAATCAGAAGAAAATTAAATCTACAGGTATGCCTATACTTCACCAACCTCAGGCCCTTTTATGTGTAAAAATGACAAGAGAAAGGGAGTAATATAGAAATGTTTCCAGATTAGCACAAAACACACCACCATTTAAAAACAAGTTCTAAAACTATAGAAATCATGTCATTTGTATGTCAAACTATAACGAACTATTCTTTACCTTCACAAATTGTAATGTCTTTACATAAAAAAAGAGAATGAGGTCACTGATGTAGACCACTGAGGAGCAAGGAAAAGTAGCAGGATAACATCTGCAGGAAAATCTACGCAATAACTCAGTTTTTCTATAAATGTAAAATCAGATCAATTGCATAGCTGTCATTTGTGAAAATGGAAGGTGTGTTGAGGTTCCTACAGAGGACCCCATGGAACAATTTCATAAGCTGCTAACCTTGCACACAGCGATAACAGCAAAAAAAAAAAAAAAAAAAGACTTCAGTTTTAATCCCAATTCGGCACAAATTATACCTACCAGAGTCAAAAACATTAAGGTTCATTGCAGATTGAACAATTAGAAAGGCAGATGGAGAAAGCCCATGTCTCATTTACTAAGTATTAACAGACAAATAAAAGAAATGCAGACCAGATTTAAAGCAACAGAATTAAGTATGTTGTTATTTTGTAGTAATTCCTCATCACTGAGTATTAAGAAAAATAACCTCATAAATGTCGCATATTGGTATGTGCATCCCTGTTTACCCCTGTTCTTTCTACAGTAGTAGTCCCCCCCCCCACCCCACCTACTCCTCATGAGTTGATGACATCATTGTTGCAGCAGCATCCTGACAGCTTTCTCTCTATCCCACCTCGTCACACTGCTGGACTTACACCACTCACTGATGCACAACCGCAAAGCCACTTCAATCTAATAAAACCCACTTCATTAAAGCGATGATCAACTTGGTATTTGTTACAAACATGTTGTGACATTCTAGTGATGCATTGCTTTTCAAACATGCGGTGACACAATCTGTACGTTTTAACCTAGAATGGTTTCAAGCTCTGCTTCAAATGCCGATGGTTGTAAATAAAGCTGACAACAGATGTCAAGTGTATTATTTGTGATGTGGTCATGCAGAGCAGAATGAACTGATGAGTGGGTGAGTTTAGAGCTGGTGCTTAGCGCCTCCTTCTGGTAAGACACACGCGAACTTGTCTTACAAGTTCTATGATTACAGTTGAACAAGAATGACTCTTAATATGTCGATGCTTTCAAAGGTTACAGAACACAAGTACCCCAAGTGTCGCTTCTGTGACGCTATCACGTATTCAAACAAGTGAGCTTTTATTGTCTACGGGATGTTTGTAATCAGGAAATCGTACTTCCCTGTTTTTGCTACAGGAAAAAACCCATTATAAACCCGTCCAAAAATAGCGCGAGTGTATTATTCTAATGTGCTATTGGGGACAAGCTCAAAGCCATCACCTTAACGAATAAATGAATTAAGGAATAATCAATATCTTAATACTTCAAACGAGAAATGACTGTTAAATTTGGTAGTGACAAAATTGCAGCATCGCCGACTGATTCCACTTCATTTTGAGCCAAGTGTGATAGATACTTTGGGATGAATGTCCAAGAAAACAACCCTATTTTCCAGTCAGATCGTTAAATAATCCATAGCTAGCGTTAGCTGCAGCGAATATCATTCATAAAATAAGCTAGTGTGAAATATTAACGCCGAAACAATTAAAAACGGCTGAGTATATTTTCACAGTGCAAACCAGCTTATATTATTATAATAATAGCATTTCAAAAAGTGCAACTGACATGTGTTTAGTGTCCATTTGTAACCGGTTATTAGTAACGGAGCCGTTTCTCGGTTGCGTTAGCTTAACGAGCTAGCATAACTAACGGTGCTAGTGTTGATTTAGCTTCAATCAGCGGGGCCTTCCTCCGGCAACATCACTCACATCCTCACAGTTTAAGCTAACACCTCTTCACCGACATAGCATCGTTACTTCTGGCCAACCCGAACACCGAACTCGAAGCCGAACTGACCTCCCCCGCGGTCGTCGTGGCTGTGCTGGCAGAAGATGCAGCGCTCGGGGTCGGGGACCGCTGCAGAGTAACCAACGCCATGGCTGGAAGCGGAGGATGCGCCGGCTGGCCGCTGTGGCCTGGTGAGCTGCTAGCTGCTCGGCTAACGACACATCGAGCAGATGGATGGAGGGAGGGAAAGCAGCGCTATTAGCCCGCAGCCAGGGATGCGCGCGCGTGTGTGTGTGTGCGTGCGCGCAGAAAGTGGTGCCTTCACGGACACGTCCAAAAAATACTACGGCGTCTCAAGCCAACACTGCCCAAGCCATTTCAGTTCTGAAGATATGAGTTTTAATAGTTAAGCAAAATGAGTTATGTGCAAATAATTGACAATTAATAGCAAGATGAGTAAAAAGAAAAAAGCATGTAGAAAAAAACTCAAATTAAGGTAAATTAATAATAACGATATTAATAAATTGAGGGATTTTATATCAAAGACAGACAACACTGAATAAAAAGTGACTTGTTTGTGTGTGTGTCTGTGTGTGTGTGTGTGTGTGTGTGTGTGTGTGTGTGTGTGTGTGTGTGTGTGTGTGTG
>JAPTHA010005615.1:0-10350 GCA_029814585.1 Gymnapogon annona | reverse complement strand
TATACAGTTCTATAGTTATACCGTTAATATTAAATGGTAATATACAGTTGTGTAATAATTATAGTAATTAATAGTTAATAATAATTAATAATTGTAATAATAAATAATAATAATAATTAACGGTACTAGCGTTGGTTAATAGTACTGGACTGTACAGCATCCCACTGTAACTGCAGCTGGTAACTCATATGAATAAATGCCCTGAACTCAAACAGACCCAATTGATATATTAATAATAATAATAATAAATACTCTGTGATCAATTATAAATGATGCTACAATTTTCATTAGATTTTTTTTCTCTCTTGTTTTTGTTTGTTTTTGTTTTTTCGGGGCTAATAAGTCTTAACAACAAGGCCCGTGGGCTGGTTTCTGCAACATCACATCAACATCTAATAGAAGCTGCTTTGAACTAAACAAAGTCTAACAAATTCAGAAATACCACACAGATCCGTATGCATTAGCGACTCCCTGTTGATGAACGTTGACGGTTAACGGTCACAAATAGTCCTTGATGAGTCTGTAACACGACTGCTTAGGAACATACTGTACATTTATTTATTTTTATTTTTTTTCTAAAGACGATTCATTTCATTCTATTTCATAGCTGGTTGTTAGCTCTGCTCCAGGTTTTCCTTCAGGCATCTCCGCCGGCTTATTGTTGCCTTTACACTCTGCTGCTGCTCTGGTCTCTTCTGCACACTAATGAACTACATCTTCATTTAATCAATATTTTATTGAGGTCTACATAATACAGAGGCATTCAAGTGCAGATTATAACCACCTTCTACCTGTATCACTGTGCATATCTGTATATCACGCAGCCAGTGACAAGTATATATATGCTTGAATATAGATAGATAGATAGATAGATAGATAGATAGATATAATCAGGACTTGTAATACACTTTACTTATTTCTTTCCTTCAAGGCTCTTATAGACATTTTCTATTCCTGCACCATATTAAGATGTGTGTGGGTATGCGTATCTGCATATATGGTATGTCATGTTTATTATTTTGTATACTTTATATTAGATTAGATGATGACAGTGATGATTTCTTGCAGTTTTTTCCCTTTCGGAAATTCGCATATTTGATTTGGGAGGAGTTTTTTTATGCCGGATGCCCTTCCTGACGCAACCCACTGAACGCTCTTACCGGGGTTCGAACCCGGTATCCCCTATGCACCAGCCCGGTGCCTTAACAACTGAGCTATTGCAAATATCCCAAATAGATCACCTACGCCATTAGACCATATAATAAATAATATATTTAATTAGATAATATGTAGAAGTACATCAAATACATACTATATATATATAGATTTTTTTTTTACATAATATATGGATAATCAGGCAAGCAGTCAGAGGCAAATGGTTTATAACGTGTAAAACTGCCTGAGATACATAACATGAGTATATAATAGTTTTTTTTGCCAAAACAAAGACAAAATGTCGTTTTTGGATGAAGTTATTGTGCTGTTATTTTCCTGCTTCATCTGTACATAGCGGCTGAATTCCCATGCACTGCACACCCCTGTTGTCAACCGTGCATGCGTTTTCCCTCTGTTTTGACCGTAGTTCTAATAATACTAGGCCTGTAGTTGCTACTGCAGCCATCCAGGCGACATATTAGGGCAGGACTGAGCAGCTTATGACCTGCAAATGGACAGCTGCAGTCAGTCCAGGTCAGGTTACGAATCAGCTGGACGACGTAAGCGATGTAAAAATAAATGTGTGTGGTGGTGGCGGGGGGGGCGGATAGTGGGGCTGGTGTGGAACCGAGCTGATAAGGGGAATGGAAGAGAGACTGGTACAAACTGAGCACAGCCGTAGAGAAAGACACATGAAGGAGACACTTTGAAGAAACAAAGAGTCAGAGTCACAGGTGACGACACACACTCGCATGGAAAATAAGTCTGACGCTGTTGCACTTCGTCCCCCAGCCTTTGTCAGCTGTAGAGGGTGTGTGTGGATGTATGTAGGTGACGTAAATGCGATGCAGTAACTGAGTTGATTAGATGAGATTAGATGAGATATACCTTTATTAGTCCCACCCGGGGAAATTACAGACTAATTAATAAATTAATAATAATAATTCATTCATTCATCCATTCATTCATTCATTCATTCATTCATCTTCCAAACCCATAATAAAACCTTACAAGAATTGTAGCCCACAGGGTTTCACTGATGTTAAAAATGTACAAGTAATAAACACATTAATATATGATGACACGCCAATTAATGGGAGTTAACAAGATAAAAGTACAAGAAATGCAATTAAATTTCACCAGAATTCCATAAAAGGGCTTAAGACTGGTGAGATAAGAAAGACATGACTATTTGATGACGCGTCAAGGAATAAAAAAGTTCAACAAGATAAAAGTACAACAAATAAAATACATTTCAACAGAATTGCATAAAGTGGAATGATGGAGTACAGAAATAAAGAGCACAATTTACAAGAAATAAAATGTAATTTGAACCAAATTTCATACAACAAGGGTGAAAGATGCAATGACAAGAGAAATTTCATACATGGAATTCTAATTATATGGAATAAAGACAGTGCACATTCTGGGTTTGTGTTTGAAACCCCACTTGTTTATCTCCCTTCTAAAGGCCGATGAAAATAGAAATGTTTTTAATTGTATTTTAAATATATTCAATTAGCTGGTTTCTCTAATATCCTTAGGGATGGTATTCCATAGTTTTGGTGTGTAGTTGTCAAAGACTGCATCCCCCGATTGTCTTTGTGATATTTCAGGGAGTCGCGACAGTAACCCTGCGGTGGATGAGCTTAGTGTTGTAGTTTGTACATAATTGATCAGTGAGCTTGTAGTGTAGCTTGGTCCTGTTCCATTTAAGGCTTTGTAGCTTTGTAAGTGAGGAGTAGAATCTATAAATCCATTCTGTATGTTACTGGTATCAGTGTGCAGGGAAGCCAATACAGGAGTAATGTGTTCTCTCCTCTTGGTTCGAGTTAGTAACCTCGTTGAAGAGTTCTGAATCAACTGAAGTCTCTCTGTGGTAGTTTGGGGGAGACCTGTAAAGAGTGCATTACAGTGGTCAAGTGTACTGGAGATAAGAACGACAACTTTGACCAAGTTTGAAGGTTTTTTTTTGTTTTTTGCTTTGTTCTGTTTTTCTAAATCAGTCCAGTTGTCGTTTTGGCTGGGTAGCTCAATTTGTAAGGCACCAGGCTGGTGTACAGGGAATCAGGTTTGATTCCCGGTGAGGAGCGTCCAGTGGGTTGTGTCAGGAAGGGCATCTGACGTAAAAACTCCTGCCAATTCAAATACGTGAATAATTGAATTCACTGTGTCGACCCTGGAAGGAAAAAAGACAAAATAAATCATCAACAGTCCAGTTGTTGTTTTTTGACACCTGGCGGAACTCCATATTGCTCAGAAACAAAACTAAATAAGGAAATCCCCACAATGCAGGAAACAACAGTAAGAACAAAAACAACAACGAAAACAGCAACAAAAAAAAAATCTGTTGGTTGTACTGAGCATGCTCAGATGTCTATGACAGGTCTATTCTATCAGCGCGTTTTAAACTCTTCCTCCTGAGCCTGAGCCAGTTACCAATATTTACAATTTACACAGACGCATCAGGGGTTAAAGGTTCAACCATGGCAGCGGATGTTAAGATGCCGGTGCTCCGCCACCCGTGCTCCGCGGCTCACCTGTACGCTAGTTGCCGTAGCACTGTGTGTTCCAGCTTCTAGCGCTCATCTATATTTTAAAGTCTAATCTCTAGCCCAGGATCCACCTGTGGGCTTCGAATCCCACCACCCCTCCAGACGCTCGGGGGTGGATTGTGTGTGTTTGGTGGGGGGGGGCATGACGTCACAGTTCAGATGATGCACATTTTCTGTTGATATCTTTATTTTCAGGAGTGGTCTCGCAGAGCAGAACTTGAATCAATATGGGATCCATATTGGAAAAGGTTGGGGGAAGGTTTCTGGGTCTATTTACTGATAAATCCTCGTCTGTTTACTGATAGTAAGCGTTGCATAAGTGCCCCCAACGTCAAGAAATGACCCGGCACATATGAACCCTCGGGGTTTGGGGACCGATAATGCATTCAGTGTGTGACTTTTTCTTTTTTTTTTCTCCTTCTTCTTTTTTTTTTTCTTGCATAGTTACTGTACATGGTGGCGCGTGGGTTGTGTCAACACTGATTGGTATGCGTGGAATGTGCACATAGGTACGCCGCAGCTCAAGCAGCAATTTACCTGAAAAAGACCCACATTCATAAAACTACTGAGCGTCTGCAATCTGTTGGAGACTTTCAGAAGGTAAAAGAAATATGAATCATTTTATATCTGTGGCGATCTGATCTTCGACACTTTAACACTTTAACCCATGGGTGTGAAAAGCATTTTATTTCAGGGGCCACATACAACACAATATAATCCGAAGTGCGCGGGGCCAGTAAAATAATATAATAAAGAGTATCTGTTTATTTAGAATAAATAAATTGTTATTATTAAATTATTACTAATTTTCTATTTATTTATAATAACGATATATTTTAATGTGACAAAACTACATGCAAATAATATAATAATAATATACCCAATAAAATATATTTCAATGTGAAAAAAACGACACGCAAATGAAAGTATGAATGACCTGAACAACCATGAACAAGTCGATTTTCAACCACATTATGTCCCTGTTCATTATTAATGCAACTAACAGTGGATCCAGAAACGGCTATAATATTATGGAACTTGCACTTATTTCTTTTGAGACATTTCGAGTCGTTCACATTTGTGTCGATCATTCTCACTTCATTTTGAAATGATAGTTTGTAAATGGAAAAAATTTCACCTCGTTTAGTTTAGTTTTTCTGTGTGTGTTTTGTTTGTTTTTTGTTTGTTTTTTTACATTAAACCAAGGAGAACATTTGGGATTACCATTATTTGCGAGTTATTCTTCTCTCTGATGTTGAATAGCCTTTTTTATATATTGTTTTTTTTTTTTTTTTTACTACACAATATTACATTCATACACCACAAGACAACACTGCTGACCCATGATGCCAGGATCAAAGACAAAGCAAAACAAGCATAACATAACAAAACATAGGATAGTAGCGTAGCATAGCATAATACAGCATATCACAGTATAGCATAGCATAACAACATGACATAGCATAACATAACAGCATAACATAATATAGCATAGCATAGCATAACAACATTCACATACCATAGCATAACCGCATAACATAGTATAGCATAGCATAACAACATAACATAGTGTAATAGCATAGCATAACAACATAACATCGCATAGCATAGCAACATAACAAATCACAGCATAACAACATGATCGAACATAACATAATACAACATAACATAATATAGCATAGCATAACAACATAGTATAGCATAACAGCTTAACATAACATAACATAGCTTAGCAAAACAAAACAATGTTGAATATCTTTAGTGTCATTTTTGCACTTTGTAAATTCATCCCGGGGCCGGATCGCACCCTTTGGTTGTTTGATATCCCTGCTTTTAACCCTCGACATGCCTGCGGCGAGCGACCATATGATTATTTTTTTGTAATATGGATAAAATTCAACCGTATCCTCAATCCTTTAAGCACATCCCTGACATACTTAAGGGCTAGTCCGTGCACTCGTATCTGGACCCTTTACATCATTCATAACAGATCCTGTAACGCTGCGATGTCGGGATGTTCTTCTGCTCTCCTTCCTCTGACTGTGGGACTGGACTGGGCCGCTATTGTCAGTTCTATTGATAAAGCGTTTGATGAGCTGTGAGGGATAGGCCTTCCCCGCCAGCATGACACATACAAAAACACTGCAATCTACCTCCTCCAAAAGGCTCTATGAACAAAAACGCCTGTATTGACTCCCGCAGCTTTTGTCTCCTTAAGGTAATCTGAAATCAGCATCGCTACACCTGCCAATATTCAGCGCCTGCCTTAAACAGGATTTGTTTACAGGTTGCTGCATTACTACTCCACATTGCTGGGCTGTAGTCAATAGCCATTTTCGTACCTATTTGGATTTCTAGTCGACGTGCACAAAGATTATCAAGGAGCGTCTGGTATAAATCACAGCATTTGTAAATAGCTGATATTCAGGATGAGTCATTGGGTGCGATTTTTTTTTTTTTTTTGTCCAGGTAATACCATGTCTCTAAACGAGTCCTGCAGATTCTTCTGGTAAAACTTCTCTCCTGGGGAACCTAATCCTAAATACCACCATAATAAGTGTTGTCCCTTCAGGGATCCTATTGTCGCTGCTGGGAAAATCCCTTATGAGGATCTTGTTCCATGGGACCTCAGGCTTTTGTCATGGGGATCTACTTTGTGAGGGTCTTGTTCCTGGGGTGCGGGGGAGATTTATTTGTTGTTGGTTATTCAAGTTGGGATTTCCTGGTTGCCTGGGTTTTTTTTTCCAATTGCATAAAATATTCAATATGAAATGTACTCTTGTGCATAACCTTGAGTGTATGAGTTTATCTCCGCACAATTTCATTTCATTTGCAAATGTGTATCCATTCAATTCCGATCTGCAGAACACGACACTGAAGTTCAGGGCTGGTAATGCACATAATGCTTTTAATACAGTTTAGTTATATTACTGGCTGTATTTTGTCCAGTTTTGTGTTGTGTGGTGTTACTGCATATCAGTAACACCACACATAACCAGCATTTTTCAACCACTGTGCCGTGGCACACTAGTGTGCCATGAGAGACCGTCAAGTGTGCCGTGGGAAATGATCCAATTTCCCCTAATATTCAGGGGTGCCCAATACGTCAATCGAGATCTACCAGTCGATCGCGATCTACCAGTCGATCGCGATCTACCAGTTGATCGTGAAGGTATTGTGGGTAGATCGCATGACATTAAAATGTAGGCATCAGCCTATCATCCTGAAGTGAAGGAAATTTGTTGGTCGGTCTGACCAATCACTGGAGTCACAGAGCATGCTCGCATATATGCGTGTAATAGCAAGCAAGTTGACCAGTGCAGACCAGACCCGGACGCGGACCTGGGACCAGACTCGGACCATGGCCCGGACATGGACACATGTGGACATGTCTGCTGGTCCGTGCAGGTTGGACCAGGGTCCGTGCCTGAGTCTAGTCCTTGCGTATCTGGTGCATGTCACATATAAACCTGTGTCTGATCGCTGTCAGTTCCTCTTGATTCTCTGTTGGTGTTTCACGGAAAATGTAAATATTCTTACGTCGCTATGTCGGTGGGAAATGGTCCGACTGTCACAAAAAATCACACAACATTTTTACAGATTTTAGAAAACACTGGTCTAGACTGTAGATATAGGTACTACATACTTATCCCTATATGAATGAACAAAAAATAAATGCTCATGTTTAATCCGTGAAGAGCTAGCACTACTGAATCACTAGTGAATTAATGTTATGGAAGATGATGGTTTTCCATGGTAACTATGGAGCCCCTGAATGTCCAAACGGGTCATATCCGATGACAAAATAATTGAAAGTAAAATCAGGCATCTAAATTCAGTTACTTGTCAAACTCCACGGGTTTTACTGGTGAATCAATGTTGTAGAGGATGGCAGTGTTTCCACGGTAACTATAGAGTCTCTGTTCACGGTCATATCTGCTGAGCGTGAAAAAGATGAATAACCGTATTTTTCACCAATTATTGACATTTATTGATAGCGTTGGTGGATCAACGGGTATTAAAAATCATAGATGAGTAGATGGTTTTGGTCTTTAAGGCTTCAACTGTGAATAAAACAAGCTAAGTCGAGTTTTCTTCACAAAATAACCCTCTAAACTGGACAACATACTCCATACTATCAGTTGATAAAATTTTATGTTTTTTTTTGTTTTACTGTGTACAGTATCACGGAAATCGAAAGTCAAGTAAAAGTTTATTATTAAAAAAAAATCAACATGCATGAAATTGCTCCATTTTTACTGTTAATTTGAATGTACAAAAACTAACTTTGTATATTAAAACCCCTAAACATGTACGTCTGTAAGGAGTTAAAACAAGCAGAAATTACACAAATAGCCAATATTTTGCAGATGAAACTGTGACTTTTAAGTGTTATGGTCATTATTCTCATCCTTTCCATCCTTGCCCTTCGACCTTTTGGCATCACGAGAAAATCAAACTCATAACCTCGGAACCGGAAGGCACTTCCAAAACAAATAGAACCATTTTGTTTTGCTCAGTTCCATTTGAGAAGTACCGCAGAAGAGTGGTGGGCGAAGATTTTGGACCCCACGGCACTCTGCATCAATCTAAATCAAAGACGGCAACGTCGTGGGCAGTCCACACTGTCTGATTCCACTCGGCTGCCAGATTGAACAGAGGAAAAAGACGATAGAAACAGACGATAATTGGAGAGTGAATGAAATACAGAAGCGTAGAGGGGGAAGGAGAGAAAGATTAAGATGGACAGACCGAGGGGGAGACCGGGCAAAAGTGTAACGGGGATTGGAAAAAAAAGAGAGAAAGGTTGGAGAAAGGAGGAAGACTTAAAACAATGGAAGACCAGAGTGGTGCACGAGTGTTAACCCTTAAAGATCCAAACACCCACTGTCCAACAAAGCACTCGACTGATCTCAAAGGTTTAATACCTGTTGATCCATTCCTCCTATCAATACATGTCAATGATGATGATTTCTTTTGCCTTTTTCCCTTCCGGGGTCGCCACAGCTTATCCAATTTGCATATATGAGTTGGCAGGAGTTTTTACATTGGATGCCCTTCCTGACACAACCCACTGGACGTTCTCCCCTATCCACCAGCCCGGTGCCTTACCAACTGAGCTATCCAGCAGGGATATCAATACATGTCAATAATAATAATAATAATTATTATTATTACAGTTATTCTGCATAATAATTCAACTGATGTATATGTGTCTACTCTGATTTCTACTTTTTGTCTTTCGCTGCTGTGATCTGTAATTTCCCCGAGTGGGACAATGAAGGAAGCTAATTTAAAAATCTAATCTAATCTAATTTGGTGTAATCTTATCTAATCTATTTGTCTTTTCATGGTCATCAGGTATGACCCATTTGGATGTTCAGGGGCTCCCTAGTTACCGTGGAAACACTGTCATCTTGTACAACATTGATCGATTTTAATTTGTGCTTTTTCGCAATGAAAAATAATTCTATTCAAATAAATGTTGATGAATTGCTTTAGAAAGGTTCAAATAGAGAGAAAAAATCCATTTAGGGAACAGACGCAACAATACCACTGGGTGTTCATGGGTTAAAGCTGTACCTATACATATCATATACTGTAACACACTTGAAATAGAAGCTAATGATGCTGTAACCCCCCCCCCCCCACACACACACACACACACACCACACACACCCAGACTGCAGTGGTCAGTGACATTGGACACCCTGGGTTTATGTTCAGTTCATGATAGATTCTGCTGTTTTTGAATCAACATTTACATCAACATTTGGACGCCGACATTAATTGTAGGAAAAAAGCAAAGGAAAATAAATCAATGAAAGAGAAATCAGAGGAAAACCTTTATAGTGAGTTGATGATGATGTATTCTCTCTGCTTTTTCCCTTCCGGGGCCACCACAGCAAATCCAAATCACATATTTGATTTGGCAGAGTTCACATCGGATGCCCTTCCTGACACAACCCACTGGATGCTCATCCCTGGAATCAAACCCAGGTCCCCTATGCACCAGCCCGGGGCCTTACCAACTGAGCTATCCAGCCAGGTAAAAACCATTATAGTGAAAAACGCTAAATATAGAAGAGAATGTTATAACAAATGGTGATATATCACAAAAGAACAGCTACATAAAAAAATAAATAAAATCACTCAGGGACTGGGTCTGCATGGATTAAAGAGCAGAGGTACAGTCCATCCGAAATGGAAAAGGATGGAAAAGAGCAGCGATGCTTTCAGGTGCTGCATGTGTAAAACACTTGAACGCAGCGGGATGGATACTTCTGTCTGAACAGCGCTAATGCGGTTGACGGATGACGTGAGCCGATCTAAAAATAATCTATCAATCAATGGACAAAGTCAAATGTTTGATATGATGCCATCAGAGTAAATACCCAACCATTTAACCCTCCATGGTCTGGAGCCTCTGAGCATCCAAATGGGTCATATCTAATGACCAGGAAAAGACGACAAACTATTTTAGACCAAATATTTTCATGTATTTGGGTCTTCAAAAGTTAAAAGCTGCCAAAGTATAAAATGTTCAATGATTTCTGTGCGACTTAACAAATCAATCAATGATCAATGAAGAGATTCAGCAATGAAACCCGTGAAGTCTGAGTTATTTATTGTTCTCTTC
>JAPTHA010005583.1:0-10350 GCA_029814585.1 Gymnapogon annona | reverse complement strand
GCAAAGTTCACATACTGGTGGAAACTGGGAAGGACCGTCTTCATTTTAGCCTGATTAAAATCCCCAGCTATAATAAAGGCTCCATCCGGATGTGCACTTTGCAGGTCATTAATGACGTTATAGAGCGTACTCAGCGCTAGCTTGGTGTTTGTGCTGGGAGGCACGTACGCAGCCATTAAGATGACGGTTGAAATTTCACAAGGTAAATAGAATGGACGACATTTCACATATAGGTATCAGGTTCCCATAGCAGCCAAACATCTAACACATACCACATGATCATTTCGTATTTGTAGGTGTGACCTATGTCATCCACTGATTATTCAGTCATCCACTCATTCAATGAACCCAAATAGCTCTATAAAGAAGCTGTTGAGATTTTACATCCTCACAGAATCCATATCCAACCTGAGTCTGATCTCTATTTCACTCCCCTGCAAAACTTTAACACTGAATATGAATGATTTTGTAACATTCATGCCGTGTCAAGTTGTCTGTTGTGTTGTCGTCCATGCTTTTATTTTGTTCAATTCTTGATTTTGTCTGTGTGTATCCTAGTGTGTCCAGCTTTACCCCGGATCCCCACGCACCTGTGTCTCGTCTTCATCAACCCCAAGTGTTTCCACCTGCCCTTTTCCCTCATGTATAAAAGGTTTGCGTCAACTCCCCTGGGGCGTCGGACTGTCGTATGTATCTGCTTGGATTTACCTCGTCGTGTTGCTGTTCCTGTCCTGATCTTGAAACAGTCTGTGTAAGAAGTGTTGGTGTCTAGTGTTTTGTATTTCTTAGTCTTGTCTGTTTGTGTTCATGTTCTATGTAAATTATTAGATTAATCCTCTTTGAGCGCGTTTTGTTTATCTAGAATCTCGTTTTTTCCTTGTAAGAGTGATTTCTGGGTTTTTTTCGTTGTGGTTTTTTTTGTTAATATAGTTAATATTATTCCCGTGTTTTTTGGTTAATAAGTTAGATTAAGGAGATTGATACCATTTAAGAGTTGGACGTTCCCAGAGAACTTAAAAATGAAAACCTTTATTTTGAAATTAAGGCAATCCGCATCTAAGTTGTCTGTCCTTGACTGGCACGTTACAGATTTCACCTTTTTGTATATCTCTTGTTAAGTGCATTTTGAAATGCATGGTATAATGGGTTGAATGTGAAATTGCTTAATGGTAAATTGACTGCATTTATATAGCACTTTTCCTACACATGTACTCAAAGCGCTTTACATTAGCCTCACATTCACCCATTCACACACACATTCACACACCAGTGGGCGACTGCTGCCATGCAAGGTGCTGCCTGGGAGAAACTAACTTGGGGTTCAGTGTCTTGCTCAGGGACCCTTCGGACATTGGACGACCCGCTCTACCAACTGAGCCACAGCTGCCCCAATCTAGAATGACTCTACAGAAGTTTAACAGAGGTACATTCACTGAGGAATAGCTCTCATCGATAATAAAATTATGTATGGCATGAATGAAAACAAAGGTATTGATTAGGGTAACATGATCACAAAGCCCTGCTTGATTTGCTGCATTCATGTAAAATATTGACTTTAATGTACAATTCAGTTCGGCCTTCTACATATTTAACACTACAACAAAACTACATTACAAGTACAGATTCACAGTCTTGGAGTAATTTAACGTGTGCAACAAGGAATAGTACTGGGGACCTTGGGTTTTCTCTATACTTTCATATCTACTTCAGATTTGTATGGTTTCTATTCATTGTTTTAAACGAGAAACAGACAAAAGTGGCCTATTGGTGAAGGTGCAGCTACGAACCAAGTAAATATTATACTATGGTGGACATTAGATAAAGAAAAACCATTACAGGTGTATTTTGATTGTTTGCTCTGGGCTGGTTCATATTCTGACACAGCAGGTGACAGAAAGGCACAACAGTAACGGCTATCACTGGACAGAGAGGAAATTCGTACTGAGGAGCTGTAGAAATATAGTGACAACCCATTAATAGAAATGTTCTAGTACATATGCTGATTAAAATATCATGAATAAGAGTAAAGCTAAAGCCATTTTGTGTCTTGTATAACACCTTTAAATTAGTATTTGTAGTATAATTACTTCTATTCTTTTGTGCACATCTTGCTTCTCACATCTTTGAAAAATAAAACCTATGTATGAAGTAACTGTGACCAACATGACTATGGTTTTTAGATTACTGTAAAAAAAAATTAGAAATTCATTACAATTTGCTAAATTTAGTGTCCACCTCTGTCACATGTAAAGGTAACAAGGATTTGGTAATAACACAAATGCAAATCCACCTCAGCTTGTTCTGAATCATGAAAGCAAGACTAAAAATCCTGTTCATATTTTCTTTAAACATGTTAAATCTGTCTGTATGTTCATTCTCTCTGTAAGATTTCCGTGATTCAAAATAAATGAATGTGATAATTTTTTTGTCTCATCATTTCGTGTTTTATTTTGACAGTTTCCCCTTTGTATCTTGTCTGGTGTCTGTCTCCTGCTTTACTGCCTGTGATTATCCATTCCCTCCCTGATGTGTTTCACCTGTGTCTCATTGTCTCTCCTTCCAGTGTGTATTTAAACCTCTATCTGTCTGTCTATCGTCGCCAGTTTGTATTTTTGTTTTCATCCAAGATATTTACTAGCACTTACTGTTTGACTGCCTAGATTGCTTGAACCTTACTCAGTTTTATTTGTACTTCTTGATCTTGTCTCGCCCTCTTGTGCTCTAGCTAGATTGGACTGATACTGAAGTCATTGATCTTTTTCCCAAACCTGGGTTTCCCCTTCTGGGTGTCCGCTCACCTTGACTCTACTCACTCTCTCTCGGTACCTTTGCTCCGGACTCTCATTGAACCCTGATCACAACCTGGACCGTCTCTGACCCCGCATTGGATTACCTTCTTATGGTGGATTTATTGTTGAAGACTAACAGAACGTCATCTGGTCCGTTTGGTGGAGTGATTAATAATATATTGATTTCACTGATAATTGTCACAGCATTTTCCACAGACTTGAATTTTGTGGTAGTGTGGCCAAGTGGTCTAAGGTGCTGGATTTAGGCTCCAGTGTGGGTTTGAATCCCACCACTGCCAAAAATGATCCTTTGGGCATATGCAATATGCTGTCCTAGTGGCAGCCTATAACAGCAGCTCCTTAACTTTTTCATACTTTTAAATGTTTCTGCCTGACTCTTGTGGTCATGTTAATTGGACTCCTGTACAACATGGACATGAGTCATTTTTGAAGTTTTTGTGAGTTAGTAGCTGTTTTGCTACGTTACACGACCTCCATCCATCATGGAATGGTGAGCCAGTTTGTGTCTACAGATGAGATGAGCAACAGCGGTGTACACTGGAGAGGAACCCGCGTGTCTATGGCATCAGAGCAGCAGGTGCAGTGTTGGCATCCTGTACCGGGAGGTGGATTAATGTGATAGTACAACCGGGGTCTCCATCGGTTCGTGTGTGTAACGGTTGAGCTACTCAAGCACTCTACCAAACCGTTCTACCATCGTGATGGAGGCTAACTACTATGGAACTGCAGCAGGTGTGCTAGCTGTGCAACTACTGGCTTATTGACTCCACTGGGAGGGGGGCGGGGACTGGAGATGCGTGTGAGTGATTTACGGATGTGATCTGTGTTTGCAGTTATTAACAGTTACGTTTGAACTCTTAGCGGTTAGAAGATGAAAGCGCTATGCTAGCAGTGAATGCATGGAGTTTTCACTACCATTTCTCTGCTCCGGAGGACGCATTAACGGCCCCTCGTTATTATTATCATTTCTGGCACTTCAATCGTAAATACTGTCTTTGTGTTTCATGTTGTGCAAGAATTCAATTTGTTGTGTATCTGTTCTGCTGTCCTTTTTTTTTCCTGCTCTTTGTATTATGCTGTTGTGTGGGAAATTTCCCCTCGCAGGAGTAATAAAGGTATATTCAATTGAGCATCATAGAATATGTGGGCATAGTATTCATTTTAAGTATAAGGTCTACTGTTCAATGTTGAAGGTACTTTTTTAACCCTGAGGGGTGAATTATAGTACAGCCAGCAGTACACACATCACAAACAAATGGCAGATACAATACAAAAAACACAAATCACACTATTCCCTATTCAGGAGCCAGATAGCAGCAAAGAGTTTTTTGTGCTATTGGTCCTGCTACATGGTTGAATGCTTCTGCGACCAGACTGAAGCAGCATGAAGTCAGGGTGGCAGGGTCATTCAGTTCTGACCTTATGTAAGTGTTTAAGGTTATTCCTGCAATTCTGTTGGGCCCGTTTACAATATATAAAAAAAAGAAAATAAAACCTCAATACTCAAATGAATATCTATGTAAACAACCTTTTTTATATTTTACTAAGGCTTATACTTGAATTGGTATCTGTGGTTTTTAGTGTTGATTTTTTAATATATAATCCAGTTGTTGTCATGTTCCCGGGTTTGTCAAGCTGGTTTTATTTACTTCCTGTGTCTTATTTTCTAGTTGCAGTTTCCTGTCCTGTGTCGTTCCCCTTGTTGTCTAGCTTCCCCCTCCAGATTCCCTCACAGCTGTGTCTTGTCTACAGTCACGTCCCAGTGTGCCCAGCTGTACTGATTTCCTTGTGTGTATTTAAGGGGCATATTTCCCCCCTGTATTTTGCCGGTTCGTTGCATGCCTGATTCACAGTTACAGCCTTGTTCCTGCCTTGCTCTTGTTTTCGTATCTCCATCAGTAAGTAATGTCATTTGTAGTCCGGTTTTGTATTACCAGTCTTGTTCCTGTATGTTTATCTTGAGTGTCTAAATTATTAGTATTCCTCTTAGTAGTAATTTTGAGTTTGCGGTTTGTATTTTCTTTTATTAGTGATTGTTGAGTTTTGTCCTTTTGAAGAGTGATTTTTATTTGTAGCTATTTAATTCTGATTTTCCCGTTGTGGGTCTCTTTTTGCTAAACGTTAAGATTAATCCCATATTTTTTATCAGCGTTTTTTGTTAGAAATGAAAATTAAGTGAAAGTGAATTGTTTAAGCGTAAATGTATTATGTTCCTGTGTGAACTTTAAACAAAATCGTGTATTTTGAAAATCCGTTTTTCCGCACTTAAATTAATCTGTTCAAGTGAATTCATTACAGTTGTGGCTACAACTAAACTAATTAATCCCAGGTACTGATACCTGCCAAGATGGTGTCTTCCATTTTTTTTCCACTCAAGTCTGTTATATTTCCTGTCTCCTTCCCTGTACTTGAATCTAGTGTGTGTGTTGGGTAAATACAGAGGTAACACGCTCTCCCAAGTGGTGTCACAATCTTTCCTGTGAGTATATGTACAATCACTTCAGTATCTCTTTCAACCACCAATTTTCTGCGTAGAGTATATTCTCAACTGCAGAGCTCTTCTATTGCATTGGAAGTAACGGTGAATCAAAGGTCTACAACCAATGAAGTGCCTTTTTGTTTGGAGGGCTGGTTTGTCTTACTGATGAAATACTTGTATGTACAGTCTACAAAGTATGTGCTGCCCCCTTAAGATCAATTTGGCCTGTATGTGGCCTGTGAAATAAAATTAGCATTATCCTTGCTGTTCCTAGCACTGCACTTTTATGGACTGAGATAAATGAGGTTGTTCCAGGGATCTGTTTCAGCCACTCCTCCAGATTGGGGGTCACTGCACCAAGTGCTCCAATCACCAAAGGAAATCCTGTCACCTTCACTTTCTATGCCTTCTCCAACTCCTCTCTAAGCCCTTGATATTCCTCTTGTTTCTCATGTTCTTTTTCCGGATCTTCCCATCACTTGGTATTGACACATCAACGACAATGACTTTCCTCTGCCCTTTATCCACAACTACACTACCATGTTGGTTCACCATTACCATCTGATCAATCTGTATCTGGAAGTCCCACAGGATCTTGGCTTAGTCATTCTGTACACCTTTAGAGGTGTCTGCTACTTTAACCTTGGGGTTTCCAGCCCATACTCCACACACTGTACATTATGCCAGCCACTTGGTTATGGCGTTCTATGTATGCTTTCCCTGCCAGCATCTTACACCCTGCAGTTATGTACTGGATTGTCTCACGTTCCTCTTTGCAAAACCTACACCTTGGATGTTGTCTTGTCTAGTGTGGTATACCTGGGTCTCTATCGTTCTAGTGCTCAGGCCCTGCTCCTGTGCAGCCATGATGAGTGTCTCTGTGCTGTTCTATAGGCCAGTCCTCTCTCATCTCTTTAACACGTTCAGGGTGTCGCAGTCTGTTAGAGTCTCTGACCAAGATGGCCAGCTGACTGTCAACCACTTCCACAGGTCCCCAGAGGGCATCCTAGGGATGGAGTTGGCCTTCTTTATCAGTTAGTCCTGCCTTTTCGTCAGTTGCTGTGATGTTGCTCCACCAGCAGACCACACCACATGGTAGATACCACAACAGAGTTGAAGAAGGTCCTCACACCCCAAAGGACCTCATCCTCCTCAGCAGATGCAGTCTGCTCCTTTTTTGTACAGTGCATTGATATTATGAGTCCAGTTTATTGTTCAGGTGAACATCTGGGTACTTGTAGGATGTCACCATATCCACACCAGCGCCAACAAAGGTCCATAACCAGCTCCTTAGTCTTGTGGCATAGATCAGGAAGTGGTTTTGCCAACACCTGTCCACAAAGTCCAGGATGAGTTCTCTGTATGACATTTCGTCACCATCCGTGATGAGGCAGATGATGCCAGAGTCCTCAGAACTTTTGTAGATGACAGCAGGGTGAGGGGTGGGAAAAGTCTGCAGTGTAGAGGGTGAAGAGGATGCCAGTACCATTCCCTGGAGGGCTCCTACACTGTAGAGAATAGTGTCCGATGCAGTCTGGGGTCCTTGCATACTGTGAGCGGTTGATGAGGTAGTACATAATCCACTCTGTGAGGTGGTGGTCCAACCCTGTCAGGTCCAACTTGTCCCTGAGGATGTCCGGCCTGATGGTGTTGAGAGCACTGCTCAGGTCCAGGAAGAGGACCTGAACAGAACTCCCAGGTGTCTCCAGGTGAGATAGGGCTCTGGAGGAGGAAGACAATGGCGTCACCAAGAGCTGACCGAAAATCACGATTTCAGACAACACGATTTTCAGATCATCAAAGCCGCCGTTTTTCTCGCTTTTTCTTTTTTTAATTTCTCACACGGTAGCCTATGGTGTAGATATGCCCAGAGTGGTGGCTCTGTCAGCTACCAATCAAGAAGCTCTATGCTTCGCATGGACAGGTCAGATGTTATACACTCCCATCAGTATAGCTGCTCATTCAACTTCAGACATGGCAGAAGCGGATCCGAGGGATTTGATACCAAAGCGAAACAGCACATCGGTCAGTATTAGTCAGTATTTTGGATTCGAAGGCACAGACGAGGATCAGAAACAGGTGCTGTGATAAACCTGTGTTATGATGGACACCGGCTACATCTGCAATCGGTGAGTACAGACACGTGTGTATGTTTGCATCTTCGCTGAGCCCCTCTAGGCTTTGCTATTCCGCTGCCCTCCCTGTCAGTTTGTTAACTGACTTTAAGGGAAAAGGAGGGCAATTGTTTTCTTGAAGTACATCTGGACTTTGTTTGAGAACACTGACACAATTTGGGAAGAAAAAAGCGCTGGCAAGTGTGTTGTCACCTGTGGTTAGTGACAAACTGTTGTTAGCGCAATGCTAATGTAACACGACAGACGCGATAGATCAGGGGTGCTCAATACATCGAACACGTTCAACTGGTAGATCGCGATCGACATATTGAGCAGCCCTGTACTCAAGGTATTGTGGGTAAATCGCATGGCATTACAATTTAGTCATCAACCTATCATCGTGAAGTGAATTAAATTTGTCACTTGACTGACAGTCGGTCTGACCAATCAATGAGCATGCGCATATCCACATGTTATAGTAAGCTAGTGAATTGACCAGTCCGGTCCGCCCGTACATGGCATCCGGTAGATACCACATAAAAACTGTTTAATCGTTGTCGGTTCCTTTTGATTCTCTGTTGGTGTCTTGAAAAAACATTGTAAATATTATTCTAATATCACTATGTCAGAGGGAAACAGTCTGACAGTCAATCAAGCGGAGCGTTTACTAAAATCGCACAACAACATTTTTACACATTTTAGAACTCCGTGCACACATAAGGAGCACTTTAAAAAGCACACCGTCAATTATTGAGAAAATGAGAGGCTTTTAAGTGAACCTTATAGTGGGAAATGGGTAAGTCCAAGTACCGTTCCACCATGACTGAGGATCATGTTGAAGTGTGGTTGAGGCTGGTGTCAGCAGATACGGTCCAGATGATGCATCATATTTATTATTATTATGCATCCCTGGCTGGTTCCATTCAGTGCGGTCATCAGAGTAAGGTAATGACAAAAAATGTACATAGTTGCATCGAGCAATATGGGTTCACGCAGTTATACAAAGTACACTAACATACATGTACATATAAATTGTCAATATATTTATAAATAAATATACAGTATATTTGACAATTTTATAGTAGGTAGATCTTTTTGACTTGGCCATTTTGAAAGTAGCTTGCATGCTGAAAAAGTGAGCACCCCTGCCATAGAAAGATTATCGCCATTAGCAGCGTTGTATTCAACATTTGTTCATCAATTTCACTTAAGTTTATGCAAAATGCTTCAAGAACACATTTACAGTAGGCCTATACAAATGTGGAACTAGTCCACGTAGATGATGTGCATTTTAAGACGGGTTGTGAGAAGATGAACCCTTTGATGGGTAAACGAAGTCTCCCAACACTCCCTCTGTTCATCTGTGAATGACAAGGACAGAGAGATGCAAAGGCATTTTCACCTTTGAATGTTTTTCTTTGAAGCCCTTACTAATAGAATATGACAACAGATATTATTATTATTATTATAGTTTGTTTATTGTGTTATGAACTACAATTGCTATCCTGGCCTTTTCGGACTTTAATACTCATGTGTTTGTCAATGTCTTTCCCCAGACAATGCTGTCAAAGGTGACCACAGAATCCAAGGGGCCACAGGACTTTGGCAGCAGATGGCTGGTCTTCACTCAGAGCTGGAAGAAGGCGCCACTAAAACAGACGTTGTGTAAAACAATTGACATCTTTTGTTGAGGACAATTAAGGGTCATTTATACATTTTGTTATTATTTTTACTACCATTAGTTCTTTTGCTTTTGCTACATTGTGTGAAACAGAAGCACAGGTTTATGAGTACCGTATTTCTGTAGCTGCTGCTGATGTTCATGGTCATCAGATCCGTTGAGCCATTCTTGCACTTTTTTTAAGACTTATTTTTTGCTCTACATTGTTATTACAATTCATCCTTATGTACGTATTTTGCAAAAGTGCAATTATTTTGTTGCTGCTGAGCCATTGATCAACATTTTTAATGCCTGATATTTTGTAGATGGGAAACGTAAAATAAGCAGTTGACTTAAGAAACAGGCTCCCTTTGCATTTTTATATTTTTGAGTTATTATGGCTGTTGTTCCTCAGGCACCAAATGTTAATGAACAGTCCTGCATTTGAAATCCGTTGCTTTAGTTTTCTTGCTTGCATTAGCTTTATTGAATTCATTGTTTGAATTAATTTGCACTGAAACTTGGTAAAAAAAAAAAATAGTGGTTGAAATCGCAATATCTGCCAGAAAAATCGCAATACAACTCTTTTCTGGAAATCGTTCACCCCTAGTGTGTGTGTATATATATATATATATATATATATAAAATATACAGTGATCCCTTGTTTATCACGGGGTTACGTTCCAAAAAGATCCCGTGATGGGCAAAATCTGTGAAGTAGTCAGCTTAATTTTTTACAATTGTTATAGAATACAATACTGTACTATAGAATGAAACCAAAGATCAAAACTTGTTTTCAGGTCCAATCATTTTGAAAAAAATAAATGTTTTCTTACAATTAACTATAATAGTTTTTAGAAACTGTAAAATAATTTGACTAGTCAAGAGGAGGTTGGACACATTGTGACTTACGTGATGACGTTGGTATTAGTGTAATTTCCTTCTTCCTGCACTCATTAATCCACAAAGCTAAAGCAGACTCATCCTTACAATGGTCTTGTTGCGGACAGTCACAACCCTTTTTGCATCCTTGTTAAAACTTACTGCTGCTGTCATCCTTATGTTATTTTCCTCCTTCTTTATGGAACGAACCAAAGACTCATTTATTCTGTAATGGCGCCCTACAGCCGCAGAGCTTCTACCCCACCTCACAGGTGTGCCACATCAAGATGCTGATCTGACATCATTAGTGCAGAGGTGTGCCTTAGACCAGGGGTGTCAAACTCATTTCACTCAGGGGCCACATTCAGGTAGACTTGATCTGAAGTGGGCCGAACCAGTAGAATA
>JAPTHA010005562.1:0-10353 GCA_029814585.1 Gymnapogon annona | reverse complement strand
CCCCAACCGTGTCTTTACGACACTATGAAGGTGGACCTAATGAAGGATAAGGTTTGGGGGAGGGGCTTAGGGTTGACCCCCTCCCTGACCCTGCCCTCTATAGTGACCCCCGCTCCAGCCCTGTCCCCAGAACACTATTAAAGTGATTAAGGCTGAGATTTGGGGGAGGGGCCAGACGCTGACCCCACCCGGACCCATGCACTCCCCGTGGCCACGCCTCTTCACGCCATTCCCTCAGAGCATCTGTGAGTGGAGGCCTTGTACAGCCCCCCCCCCCGCCCCCCTTCGTACTGTAGACCTCCAGCACCTTTATGGAGAGAAGAACAAGAAGCACTCCATCATGATAGTGGTGTTGGTGGATGGATGATGATGATGATGATGATGATGGGTGTATGATGGATGGATGAGTGAATGATAATGGGTGATGGTGATGATGGATGATGATGAATGGATGATGATGATGATGGATGTGTTCCTGCGCTGGTCTGTTGCTCTTTTTTTATGATGATGATGCTGTTTGTTTTATTTTGTTTGTTTTGTATTTTGGTAGTTTTGTGTTTTATTTTTTTGTTTTGTATATTTTCCTTATTTGTTTTTGTTCATTTTGTTTATTTGATTTTGTTTAGTACTTAATTTGTTTTGTTTTGTTTGGTCAGTTTTGTTTAGTTTTGTTTGTTGTCATTTTGTGTGTTTTGTTTGTGTACTTGTGTTGAACACACTCCTCTCTCTCTTTCACTGAAGCTTCAGCTGTTTTTATGTGACTCATCGTGACGTGGAAGAAAAACCACCAGACTATTGGTACCATGTACCATGGACTACTACTACTACCGTGTACTAGTACTACTGTACCATGGCCTACTACTACTACCATGTACTAGTACTACTGTATCGTGTACTAGTACTACTGTACTGTGTACTAGTACTACTGTACTGTGTACTAGTACTATTGTACCGCGTACTAGTACTACTGTACCATGTACTAGTACTACTGTACCATGTACTAGTACCACTGTACTGTACCTGTAGTAATCATAATATATTTAAAACCTGTCTGATTTAAATACATATATTAGAAAACTGTGTGTGTGTATTTGTGTGTGTATGTGTATGTCTGTATGTGTGTGTGTGCATGTGTGTTTAAATTGGGTTGTCATCAATAAACACACACACTCGTGTAGTGGATTTTTGTAATGTATTTTTCATAACAAAACTGCACACACGATCAGAGACAACAGACAAGTTTGTTTTTTAGTTTGAATGTCAAATATATATTCACACATACATCAAACAAATACAATCAAATATATCAAATACTTCATCCTCTTCATCTTGCTCCTCTTCATCCTCTTTCCTTTCTCTTCCTTTTCTTCCTCTATCTTCTTCCTCTTCAATTTATCAGCATCTCTTCATCCTTTTCATCAGCACCTCTACATCCTAAGCCTTTTCATCATCTCCATCCTCATCTTTCTCTTCAATCCTTCTCTTCTTCATCCTCCCCTTCATCATCTTCCTCTTCATTCTCCTCTTCCTCCCTGAACATTTGTTCCTCTGTGTTGACTGAACCGTGTTACTCATCCTTGGTGCGCGTGGGTTCGTTTCTTCTTGTTATGACACTACATTTCCCAGGGTTCCGTTCGGCGACTGCGCCAGGTTCTTCGTGCCCTCGGGTTCCGCCAACCGGCGGCATCTCACGGACTCTTATGTGAGCCTCGTGCGTGGTCCCGCGGCGGCATCATACGGAACCAGCAGTAACCGAACCACCGAGGACCAGGTGAGCCCGACCGGCCTGGTTCGACCCGGACCTCCGTCGTGGTCAAACTTTACCGGAGACTGTTGGTTTAACGAGGGAACTGTAGAACCCGTCGGTTCCGGTTTGCCGTCCGGACCGGGTGCCGTGTGAGTTAGACCGGGATGCCGTTCACCGGAACCGTTGTCTTTAACTGTCATGAACCGGTTCAACAAAATGTCCACGGAAACCGGGTCCGTCTGAGGCCGGGGACCGGCACAGGCGGGACTGGTTCTGGTTGGTTCCGGTCTTGTCGGGGTGTTCAACGGGATCCCGGTCTTCCGGTCCTTGTCGTTGGTCAGGTCGTCCGGATCCAGGTTAGCTTGACCCGGACCGGTTCTTTATCCGGACCGGTGTTCAGTTCATTCATGTTCACACAGGGTCCCAGTGGCCCTGGTGGGTTCTGCTGGTCTTCAGGGTTCCACAGGTTCTGGTTCTGGTCTGTTGTGTTTGGACCAGAGTCATCAATAAACATCCATCAGTCTGACAAGATTGACTGACTACTCTGGACCTGGACCAGGACCAGGTCTTGTTCATATTCATACATCCCATCATCAACAACACACATTCTACTGTCTTCATCTGTTCATGGTCCACACCTGTGTCCATGAACACACACGCACACATACCTGGTTGTGTGTGTGTGTCTGTTCATGGTCCAGACCTGTGTCCATGAACACACACACAACACACACACACACACAACCAGATGTGTGTGTCTGGGTCTTGACCTGGGTTAGAGTTGGGGTGGGTATTAAGTGGGAGGGTGTATCATATGAGACTCATGTTTAATCACAGGATGAGGCCTGGAGCTCCTGTGTGTGTGTGTGCGTTCTACTGGAGCATAAACACGTGGAACCCTAAGAATAGACGTGGAACACATCACGTGTATATGAACACAAATGTAAAGCATACACACACAGCCCCTATTATCCCCTCCTGCGACACTCCAGACCCAGAGGGGAGGGGCTCCTACAGAGTCTCCAATGAGCACGTCTCCATCTGGGACCACTTCCTGTTTGGGTCTGGTCTGAGCTCCTCAGTCCTGGTCTGGGTCTAGGATTAGGGTCTCTTGGATTTCTTGGTGTGTGAAGCGTGGGATCAGAGGTCATATTTGAACACTTGTGTATCCAGAGGGAACTGAGCCACAACCATGATGGGACCAGGATCTGCCTCCAGACCAGGCCTCCAGGATCAGACCAGGTCCAGCTCCACCGTCAAGCCCAGCGCCGCCGTCAAGACCAGCTCCACCAAGACCAGCTCTGCCAAGACCACCACCGGGAAGACCACCACCATCAGGACCTCCAGGTCCGCCAACAACCTGGGCTCAGTCCGACCCCTCAGCCAGGTGAGTCCTCACAGTCCTCATAAGAGGGTTGGGGTGGACCAGAGGACCTGACCCACACATTAGGGTTGAGCTGATTGGGTTAGGGTTGGGTTGATTGAGTTAGGGTTGAGATGATTGGATTAGGGTTGGGTTGATTGAGTTAGGGTTAGGGTTGAGCTGATTGGTTTAGGGTTGGGTTAGGTTTGAGCTGATTGGTTTAGGGTTGGGTTAGGGTTGAGCTGGTTGGGTTAGGGTTTATTGCGTTGCGTCCACATAATCATTATTGTAACTGGACAAGGACTAGTACTTTGTGTTTGTCTATTGATCATTTCTTTCTTTTACTAGTGTACTTGTACTAGTACTTGTTTGTTTATATATGTTTGTATTGATGGTTTCTTTCTTGTACCAGTACTAGTCCTATCCTGTTATATATTGTAGTAATATAATATATGATAGGGTATTAGTAGTACCAGTACTAGTCCTACCCTATTATATATTGTAGTACTGTAGTACTATAGTTGTATATCTGTTGTACTGTTTTTCTACTCTTTGTATTCTGCTGCTGTATCTGAAACGTACCCCAGCGGGACAATCAAGGCATATCTAATAACCCGGACTATAACCCTGCCTATAACCCTAACCCTGACCCTGGTCATGGTCCTGCAGGTGAACCGTACCAACAGTGAGGAGGTCCTGATCAAACCCACTCTGGGGTCCCGGACCAAGAAGACCAGCTTGCACCAGGACAACACCCAGCCCCCAGGTAGGACACGCCCCCTCTGACATCACCAGGTCCAGGATCAGGAGGATCCACAGCAGGTCCACGGTCTAGACCCGGGTGTGGGTACTGACTCCAGGTCTAGACCCAGGTTCATCTGAGTCATGAATGAAATCAACCATTAAAATAAAGAACAAATACCGATATTACACGCACTCACACACAGATACACACAGACTCACACACACACACAGATACACACAGACACTGTGTGTGTGTGTGTGTGTGTGTGTGTGTGTGTTGTTTAGGTGTCATTACACTACCGAAGTCTGGGATCCCGACTCTGCGGGGGGTTCCGTCCTGCATGTCCCGGGACCGTGTGTATGTGAAGGATCAGCTGAGGAGCTCCGCCTCCAGGAGGATGGTCTCCACTTTGCTGAAGCAGCCCAAGGCCCGCGGAGGTGCAGGTCGTCACCTGGAGGGGCGGGACCAGGAGTTGCAACAGACCAGGACCACTGACCCGGACCCAGACAAGGTGCTGGTCCTGCTCGGAGAACTCAGGGAGGAGAACGGGAGGTTCCAGAGGGAGATGGAGGCCCTGAGGGAAGAGAACCAGCTCCTGAAGGAGAAGCTGCTCAGTGTGGAGGCATCTCCGCCAAACAGGCCCTCTTCCGATGGACTCCCCTCAGACAGAGCCTCCTCTGGTCCAGCCCCTTGCTCAGGCTCTGAGACATCACTGTCAGAGTCCATCAGCCCAAGACTTAGCACTGCCGGGTCACTAACCAGCGCTGAGTGTCAGGACATGTGGGACCAGATTCACACCATGGAGGAGAACCACCACAGCATGGTCCAGGAGGTGAAGGAGCTGAAGACGGAGAACCAGCGCGTGGCTGAGGACAAACACCTCCTGCAGCTGTCACTGCAGAGGACACGTCTGGAGTTCATGGCGCAGAGCAATGAGGCATTGGTAGGTGGGCTCCAGGACCGGGACCAGGTCCAGAGGACGGAGGAGCTGCAGCAGAGGTACACTCAGCTGCTGGAGACCCCCTGCTCTGGGCACGAGAAGCTGGCGGACGTCCAGCAGCAGCTGACTGAGAGTCTGCAGGTGCTGGAGCAAGACAACCGGGAGGCCCAGGCCCAGGAGATCCACCTGTGTGAGGAGCTGGACCAGCTCCAGGCCCAGCTGGACACGGAAACGGGGGTGACGGCACAGGCAGATGAAGCTGCACATCAGCAGGAGGTGGCGGTGGATGCCGTCAGGATGGAGAACAGTGGTCTTCTGTCGCAGTTGGATTTGGAGTTGCAGAAGGCGGTGCAGTTGAACACCATGCAGATCCACGCCACCGAGGTCCAGAACCTGCCGAAGACCGCCCACACAGACTGCTACCACCTGGAGGCGGAGCTGATAGAACTGCGGCAGGAGCTGCTGCAGGCACACGTCCACACTGAGCATGTGCGAAATACCATGGCCAAGGTAGGCTGGTTAGGGTCCTCTACCAGAGGGTAGGGTTAGGGTTGTGTGGTGTGTCACTGGTGGAGGTCCCTGTGTTCAAGAAGGGGGATCGCAGGGTGTACTTCAATTACAGAGGGATCTCACTCCTTGCCCTCCTCAGGAGGGTCTGTTCCAGGGTACTGGAGAGGAGGATCCGGCCATTGGTTGAGCCTCGGATCAAACATGAACAATGTGGGTGTGGTCCCGATGGTGGAACACTGTTCCTGCTCTAGACTGTCCTCCAGGTGCTCCAGGGTTCATGGGAGTTCAACCAGTCCATGTGTTCTGTGGATCTGGAGAAGGCACTCGACCATGTGCCTTAAAAACCATGTCCCCGGTTTATTATTGGTTCATTGATCATATATGTATATAGGTTTATCATGGGGGTATTGATCATATATGTGTATAGGTTTATGATGGGTTTATCGATCACATATGTATATAGGTTTATTATAGGTGTTCTGTGGGTCTGGAGAAGGCGTTTGACCGTGTCTCTAGGGACATCCTGTGGTTGCTCCGGGAGCATGGGGTCTGTGGCCCTTTGTCAGGGGCGATCTGGTCCCTGTACTCTAGGAGCAGGAACTTGGTTCTCATTGAGCAGCATTGAGCCGGTGCGTGTTGTCCTCCAGCAGGACTGTCCTTTGTACCCGGTTGGGTTCCTTACCTACAGTGCCTATCATAAGTATTCACTCCCTTGGATGTTTTACCCTTTTAGTGCTTTCATAAATCAATCATGGTCAATAAAATTAGGCTTTTTAAACACAAAAATTTATTGGAAAAAACTCTTTAATGTCAAAGTGAAAGCTGATTTCTACAAAGTAATGTCAATGAAATAAAAATATATAAAGAAATATAATTGTTTGCATAATTAATCACCCCCTTCCAGTCAGTACTTTGTAGATGCACCTTTGGATCAATCACAGCGGTGAGTCTGTGTGAGTCAGTCTCCATAAGTCTTGTACATCTGCCCACAGCAATTTTGCTCCATTCTTCCCCGCAAAACTGCTCAAGCTCTGTCAGGTTGTGTGGGTATCGGGCATGAACAGCCCTTTTTAAGTCCAGCCACAAATTCTCTCTAGATTGAAGTCTGGGCTTTGACTGGGCCACTCCAGAACATTTACCTGGTTCTTTTTTAACCATTCCTGTGTAGCTTTTGCAGTATGCTTCGGATCATTGTCTTGCTGGAAAATAAATCTCCCAACCCGTAGTTCTCTTGCAGACTGAATAAGATTGTCCCCCAGGATGTCAGTGTATTTTACAGAATTCACTCTGCCCTCTATCTTTACAAGCCTTCCAGGTCCGGCCGCTGAGAAACATCCCCATAGCATGATGCTACCACCACTATGCTTAACAGTGGGGATGGTGTTTTTTTGGTGACGTGCAGTCTTTGGTTTCCGCCAAACATGACGTCTTGTCTGATGGCCAAAAAGCTCGATTTTGGTCTCATCAGACCAAAGAATCTTCTTCCACTTGACCATGGAGTCTTCCACGTGCTTTTTGGCAAACTCTATTCAAGATCTAATATGATTTTTCTACAACAGTGGCTTTCTCATTTAAAGCTTTGACCGGTGAAGAACCTGGGCAGCAGTTGCTATATGCACAGTCTCTCCCATCTCAGCAGCTGAAGCTTGTAACTCCTTCAGAGTAGTCGTAGGGGTCGTTGTTGCTTCTCTCACTAGTCTCCTACTTGCACGGCGACTTAGTTTACGAGGGCGGCCTGATCTGGGTAGATTCACACAAGTGCCATGTTCCTTCCATTTCTTGATAATGGATTTTACTGAACTCCGGGGGATGTCCAATGCCTTGGACATGTTTTTGTATCCATCCCCTGTATTGTACTTCTCAATCATCCTTTCCCTGAGTTGCTTGAACTGTTCTTCTCTCTTCATGGTGTAATTGTCAACAAGAATACTGATCCACCAGTCTGGACCATTGGGACACAGGTGTTTTATACCTCCATCGCTTGAAGCACACCCACACCACTCAGGTCATCTTCATTTCACTAAATGTGAGACTATTGGCAAGAATTTGATGGACATCTATTGAATTGGACCATTAACTTAAAAAGGGGGTGATTAATTATGCAAACAATTATATTTCTTTATACATTTTTATTTCATTGACATTACTTTGTAGAAATCTGTTTTCACTTTGACATTAAAGAGTTTTTTCTAATAATTTTTGTGTTAAAAAGGCCAAATTTTATTGACCATGATTGGTTTATGAAAGCACTAAAAGGGTAAAACATCCAAGGGGGTGAATACTTATGATAGACACTGTACATGGTCAGAGTTTCCAGACACAGCCAGAGTCCGGAGGGGGTCCAGTTTGTGGACCTTAGGATCTGGTCTCTGCTCTTTGTAAATGACATGGTTCTGTTGGCTACATGGAACCAGGACCTTGGTGTTGCACTGGGAAGGTTCACAGCTGGGTGTGACTCTGCTGGTCTGATCAGCTCCTCTAAATTCGAGGCCATGATTCTCCACCAGAAAAAGGTGTCTTGTCCTCTTTGAGTTGGTGGAAGTCTGCTCCGAGTGGAGGAGCTCAAGGATCTCTTGGTCTTTTTCACACTGGGGGGAGGAGCATGAGATGGACAGGAGGACCAGTGCAGCGTCTGCAGTGATGTGGTTGCTGTATCCATCCATGATGGTGAAGAAGGAGCTAAGATCAAAGGCCTAAACCTAACCCATAGTCATGAACTAACCCTAACCCTTACCTATGGTCCTGAACTAACTCTAACCCTATGGTCATGAACTAACCCTAACCCTATGGTCATGATCGTTGGGTTGTGACCGAAAGATCAAGATCCTGGGTACAAGCGGCTGAAATGAGTTCCTCCTCAGGGTGGAGGGGCACACCCTTAGAGATAGGGGGAGGAACTCAGGAGCCAACACTAACCCTTAGAGATAGGGGGAGGAGCTAACCCCTAACCCTTAGAGATGGGGGAGGAGCTAACCCTAACCCTTAGAGATAGGGGGAGGAGCTGGGTCACCAGGGAGGAGCTGGGACTAGAGTTGTTACTCCTCCACATCCAGAGGACTCAGCTGAGGTGGCTCGGGTATCTGTTTGGGATGTCTCCTGGACGCCTCCCTAGGGAGGTGTTCTGGGCATGTCCCTCTGGGAGGAGGCCCCAGAGCAGACTCACTGGAGGCACCATGTCTCTGGGTTAGGGTTAGAGCTGTCCTGGAAATGCCTCAAGGTCCCTCCGGAAGAGTTGGAGGAAGTGTCTGGGGAGAGGGAAGTCTGTTGAGACCCCACGACTCGGCCCTGGGTGAGTGGGGTAAGATGGAAAAGAATGTATATATACGTGTGTGTGTGTGATGAATGCATAAATTAATACAAGGAAGTCAGAAGGTGAGCAATGAAGAAAGTTAATCCTATCATTTGGAAGTTGTGAGTATTCTGGGATATTTCAGAGGGTTGGTGTGGTGATTGACAGTTGGAGGCCCAATGCCAACAGGTACAGGGTGGAGCTGAGCGGAGGGAGCAGGAGCTAATGGCCCGGGTGTCCTCCCTGGAGGAGTCAGAGGCCCAGGCCCAGCAGGAGCTGAAAGAGCTGAAGGAGACCATCTACGAGCTGGAGGACCAGGTGGAGCAGCAGAGGGCGGAGGGCCTCCACACCCAGCAGAACCTCCACCACCTGGACAGTAGGTGTCTAACCCTAACCCAGGCCGTCCTGGACAGTAGGTGTCTAACCCTGTGTTGTCCATGTGTCCTCGTCTTGTCTTTGTCTTTACAGATCTGGTGAAGAAGCTGGAGGAGCAGAAAGCTGAAGCCCAACGACAGCTGAAGCTCCTCAGTCAACAGATGAAGGTATAACTTCCGAGCACCTTCAGCCTCCTCTAGATGACGACCAGTCCACACACCACCACCACCACCGGTCCATACACCACCACTACCGGTCCATAGACCACCACCAGTGCAGTGGATCTCACTGGTGTGCCATGTTTACAAGGTCCTGGGTTGGATCGTGGTGGGCAGGGCCTTTCTGTGTAGAGTTTACATGTTCTCCCAGTGTCTGTGTGGGTTCTTTGGCTCCTCCCACCAACCAGACGTGCACTGATAGGTTGTGGCTCCTCCCACCATCCACAGACATGCACTGTTAGGTTGACTGGTTGTGGCTCCTCCCACCATCCACAGATGTGCACTGATAGGTTGACTGGTTGTGGCTCCGCCTCCACTCATCACATGTGTCTGTGATGAACCCACTGTCACCTGAACCCTCTGTTAGGCTCCGCCCCCTCAGAGGGTGAATAGGACCCAGTGGGTGTTGCCTGCAGGTGTCTCCTGTTGCCTCAGCCTCTGCCCTGACTCCGCCCCTCTGTTCTCAGGAGGAGCAGGAGGAGTGGCGTCGTTTCCAGGCCGACCTTCAGACGGCGGTGGTCGTCGCCAACGACATCAAGGTGGAGGCGCAGCAGGAGGTGCGGACGCTGAGGAGGAGACTGCAGGAGGAGCAGGAGCACAGCGCCCAGCTGAGCGCAGACCTGAAGGCTCTGCAGGGACTCAGGTACCGGCCCCCCTCACCTCAGGGCCCTCAACCCCCCCTCACCTTATCCCCCTCCTCACCTCAGCCCCCTCCTCACCTTAGCCCCCCCTCACCTCAGCCCCCCCTCACCTCAGCCCTTAACCCCCTCCTCACCTCAGACCTTAACCCCCTCCTCACCTTAATCCCCTCCTCACCTCAGCCCTTACCCCCTCCTCACCTCAGCCCCTTGTTGTTGGGACCGGTGTACTTCCCATGATGCATCAGTGACGAGCCTCTCCTCATGCTCCTCTGTCTTTTCAGACTCTCCTCCTTTGACTCCCTGACGCTGGTGGAAGGTCATTAGACCTCCTCAACGGAGCACCAGGAGGAGCACCTGTTGTATGTACACTCAGGTCCTTGAACGCATCATCACTCAATTATTTATTATGAAGGACAAAATAAATGTGTTTCCTGCAGTTGGACTGTGTGCGTTCATTAATACTAACAGCTGGGAGGGGGTGGAGCCAAAGTACATATATGTGTGTGTGTCTGCATGTATGTATAT
>JAPTHA010005483.1:0-10356 GCA_029814585.1 Gymnapogon annona | reverse complement strand
TGATACTACTGTGGTCAAAAATTAATGAATTAATTTTGCCAGTTGAGCTCACTGGTTTCAGAGCTGGTTAAACCCCCTGGACTGGTACTGACCGGGTCTGTGTGTTGTTGCTCCTTGGATCGTAGGTGAAAGTGGAGAAACTCTTTAAGTTGAAATCCATGAGGAATTTTCAAGTTGAAACTCAGCAAAGACAAATTTCATTTAGGTAGTTTGGTGTTCGATTTTTCGGTTTGGCTTTCAGGTTCTTATTAGGAGTTGTGAGTCTGCCCTGAAGACGTCTCGTCTGGGAACTGAACCCCCGGTCTCCCTGTTATAGGTGATGTCTCTTTCCACTGGACCATCATATGCACTGACGGGAACTCAGACCAGGCATCATTTCGACATCCAGCTGAGACAGAGACACTCAAACAGGAAATGAATTTGTGATACATGACTTATGAATAAATCTATAGACTTTCATTACTACCAGCAAAGTAATAGACATACCATAGTATGACAAAGTATTTCAGCACATTATCCTTTGACCATATTTTTACACAGACTATCAGGGATGTCGAACTCAGGTCCCCAAGGGCCGGTGTCCTGCATGTTTTCGATTTTTCCCTCTTCCATCAGAACCTGGTTCAGTTAATGATCAGTTCATCACTGGGGTCTGCAGAACCCTGATAACAACGTAATGGAAGAGGGAAACATCTAAAACATGCAGGAGACCGGCCCTCAAGAGCTGGAGTTCGACACCTTTGGACTATGTAATTAAATTTATCCACATACTATACTTTGATCAAATTTATGAACATTGTATAGACATAGTATATTGTACATATCGTAGCTAAAATCATATTAGGGGTTAGACCTGTTAGATTAAGGAGGATTATTTGTTAAAATGAGGAGAAAACATTGGTTACATACATACAAAAAATTAAATCACCACTTGTGCAAGGGGTTGAACGGGTCCCTAAAGAATCATGTGCCAGAGGTTTAAGACCCGCATCTCCCTCATGTTTGTCTTTAAATTGGTGAATCGATTTACCATTGATGGATGAACCAAATGATTTGAGTCAGTTAAAAGAATCGGAGCTAATGGTCTCATTTGGAGCTAGAAGTTGATCTAGTTTTAAGAATGTTAATAGTAAGAATGTCATACTAACTTCAAGAATTCTTACCAAGAAAACAGTGCTCACCATATTGGTATAATTATTTGCTTGAAATACGTGATTTGAACTTAACTATAGGGATGTTTTTCTTGTTTTAAGTAGGACATTTTTTGTAGTGACGTTACGGGAAAGTAACATCGGAGTTACTGGAAAAGTGACACATGGATCCAAAAGAGAATACACAGGAAGAAAGATTTCACTGCAGATTGGCTCCAAAGAAAACAGAATCCGAGCCAAAGAGAAGACTTGAGAGACACTGGGAAAAAAAAAAAAAAAGGCGTGTGAGATAAGACAGTGATATGAAGAACTGTCAGATGTTATTTATGCAGCCTGCATCCTCCTGTGTGAGACTGTCAACAACTGGATGGGCTTTTATACTCCTGTGACTTTAAACATGGCCTCGTTCAGGCTCTGAAACCTGAATGTTTATGGCGATTGCTCAAGGGCACCCAGTTTATTGATATTTACATTTTAGTTGCCCTCTATACTGGGATATGTTGAGATAAAATTTTAACTATGCAATAAAAAACACAGGAAAGTTTATTCTCACACAGAGAATAATATTGCTTGATTTTACCCATGAACATAATATATTAAAGAGTTGTTCATTGTAGGCAATAAATACTTTTTGTAGTCCTATTGATATCAAGAATATTGTAATCCGATGCATTCCTTGTAAAAGTATTTAGATTGTTGATGGAAACCTGGAAGCTTTTATTATACACACGTACATAAACAATTTCATTGATATGATTTGAACTGACCTGGTATAACTGAAGTTTGTTTGTTTTTTCCGTGTGTGTGTGTGTGTGTGTGTACTGTATTTACCAGTTGAATGAGGTTGCTTGCATTGCGTCAGTCTCAATCTCCGTGCAGAAAATCCCTGATTCGGTGGCAATTGTGTTGACATTGGTTTGTTCCCGATGGACCTGCGACACTCAAATCTCCACTAAAACCTTTGATTCTTTCAATCAGCTAAGGTAGCTCTTGGGCTTGAAATCTCATCCGTGGGCTCCCAGTGTTTGGAATTATCATGTTGGCATTCCCATGTTGTGTTGCTTAACTGTGAAGGAGGTTCAGCGGTGTTATGTAACAGCGGAAATTTATCAACAATGTTACCCGAAGACAAACCATTTCACATTGGCTGTGTTCAAATGACTGAATCACACACACATACACATACACAATTCCAGACTCTGTGTGTTTTTTTTTCTGGCAGGATTGTAGGCAAAAGATTACTACGCAGTTTTGTCGTCTCCCACATTTGTTAGAAGAGGAGGTGGAAGAGCGAGGCGAAAAAATGACCGACAATCCTTTTGTTTTTCAATCTTTTGGGGACAGAACACACGTACTGTCTTGCGTCATTACCGTGCATGAGTCAAAATACGCATTTATTGAAATGTGGGTGGAACAGAGAGGGAGACGTGTACAGACGTGTTCAGCCTACTCCGCGCAACACAAGTATCACAATCACTTGTCTCATTCCGAATATTGCTCAATACGGCCTCTCTCTCGCTCTAGAACCGGGAAAACCACGCAGGAAATTCATCTTTTATGTCTGTGGGAGTTTCCTGTCATGCTCTCTGATTGTATTGGACGTGTTTTCAGAAATCTTTGCGGAGGATGCTACTGAAAGGCAGGATGATTTATAATTCCGTACAGGAACACGGGTTGCACTCGGAGGCTGATTTCAGCTGTGCTCATTATGAAGTGTGGTTTAAAGATGGGAGATGCCAGAGCGGGGGGGGGGGGGTATATGCGAGCATGATATTTATCATGAATCATGTGCGACCCAGATAGAGGAGCACTCTGCTCATACGGGTATGGAGTACCAGTTACACCCCACGGTAATCAGGCAGGGCTTATGACTTCCATTATCCAAGTCATGTGATTTGAGAAGAAACGGTGACCTTTACTGAAGAAAGAAATCAAGTCTGGCTGTTTCCTGCTCCCTATTCGGAGCAGCCTGCATCATTCTGTTGAAAGTTGAATGTCAGCTCCATTATTGTGCATAGAGACTGCAGCGGATGCAGACATAAATAAACGCGGTGGTAAATACAGCACCAAAGGGTCGGTACCACCACAATCCACTTCTATGTCTTGCTGGGATGCCAGCTGACATGGTCTGTATTTTAAGCTATACTTGAAACGAAATCAAATTTCGGTAGCTGGTTTTGGCTGCTGTTTCAGAACCTAAATGAACCCTAGTGATTATAGGGCCATCTGCTCCTAGGGTGCCCAGCTGGAGACTGCATGGCTGTAATCTGGACTGATGAATCCTGACTTAAGAGATGGACATGATGTACGCACGTCTTTGCAAAACAAAAGCCTGTATCATAATGGCCGGTAATCAAATATTAACACAGGGTATTCTGGGTTTAGGCTTCAGTAAGTTGCTTTACAGCTATGCGTTCTCTGCAATAGGCAGCTATAACACAAGGCATAAAAAACCCCATGCAGTCATTTCCACTTCCAGCAGTTTCCTCTGAATTGAAAATGAACGTCTTCAATTAGCCATTAGTCAGAGATATATAATAATGAGTGTCAATGTGCAGAGCTAACCTGCTCCATCCTCCTTTGTCCCTTCTGCACCGCGAGAGTCTGGCGGACTAATGTTGCTGCTCTAATAACTACATGCCACACCAGGAAGAGGCCTGATGGACCCTATGAATAATTAACTAACATGATTACAATGATGAATGCTCCCAAATCTATCTGGCCATTTAGCACCAGCCCAGGGAGGTAGGCCAAGCAGCAGAGTGTCAGGCATTGTGTGAAAGCTGTTAGAGGGGGAGATCAAGGATAAGGTGGACGAGGTGAATTGAGCGAGCCTTGAGAGGAGGGAGTTTGAAGGAGGGGCCCTCGGAGCAGGAAGACACCCACTATTCAGCCATCTGTGCTGCGGAGAAGCACAAAGACCGACTCAGGAAGGCATGATTTTCATACATGCACGGGCGATTTACCTTGGAGGCCCATTTGTATGTGGGTGTGTTCCCTACCGGAGTGGTGGCGATTGGCCATTTCACACTGTTGTTAAAAAAAGAAGAAGAGTAAATGCAGACAAGCAGACTTCAAAGCATGTCACTTATGTCAGAGTGTTTATATTTACAGAGACTCATGAGAAACACACAGTAAATACTGGGATTTCAACACAAGATACGGCAACCATTTTTAAACAGCATGGAAAATATACCAGCATTGGTGAAGTTGTTTATACCTGAGCAGGGCTTGTAGGACTTAGGAGGTCAGAGTTCAACATATGTCTCTCTGTGACTCATGCAGTTCACGTATTTATGGATTTTTGTTTTGTTTTGTTTTTTGTCATTGTACCCAGTTTTGTGTTTTTTGTGCTCTTTGTTTGCTTTTTTGTTTATTTAGGGGGTATTTTTGTGTCTTGTCTGTTGTCTCTGATCCTGCCATTGACATTTGGGATTGTCATCTTGTAGTGTAATTGAATATTGTCTTGTGAAAAATCTAAATCAAATCATTTTTTAAAATGATGACGTCTATGGAAATTTTATGACAAAAAAAATATTTAATTTTACCCGTAAATACACATAAGCAATTAGTCATTTTGACATCACTTGTAAAAATAAAAATAAAACAAATAAAAATCGTTATCATTTCTCTGCCAATTGCTACTAAAAGGACCCTTTTTGGTTTTTGAGAGCATCGCATGTAGATGAGATTTGGGGACATTGGCAGCTACAGTTCTTTTCAGACCTGGGGGGGGCGGGTGTCGTGACAGCAGCTAATGATCATTTGCTGTCAAACAACACGGCACGTACCCCCGTACGTGTGATATTTGGATGTTACTTTTGTAAATTGAAGTGAAATATAACAGCCTTCGTAGTCTGTGTGAACAAAGAGAAGGGGGGGGGCGTGTTATCAAATGCAGGCTTCCCCCGCCCCTGATTTCTGCCTGTTGCAAATCTGTCAGTTCATATGTTGTTTTTATAAGTGAGCGTAGGTTTCCCACAGTAGCCCTGAGCACAATTCCAGTTTTGTGACTCTGGGAGGAAATGAGTGCAGGAGCAACAATAGTAGTCGTGGTGTTTGGTGGCATCTGTTAAGATTTCCATTTAATTGCCGACTTAAAAGATAGTGTTGAGCAACAATCAGGCTGTGTTTTCCACAGACAAACAGACAGAGCTTCGTCTGTTGAGCTGGTTCCTGTATTGCGTGGCTGCTTGATTTCGCTGTCAGTACAGTGTATTTCGATTAGACGGGGTATCCTAGATCCCCGGAACTAATTTGAGATTATCTCCTCAGGGGTGTGATGTCTCCAGTTAATCATCGAGCACTCAGCCATCTATCCCTGAAGAAGAGAATTTGTACAGTCATGTGTTTTTAAATTTTAAGTTCAAGTTCATGTTGCTGTACGTGTGTGTGTGTGTGTGTGTGTGTGTCCCATGAGACTTAATACGAAAAATATTTAGCCATTTTTCCCTTGTAATTGCACAAGCTCAGTTGCAGAGATCACGTGCTGTAGGGAACGTGAGTTAACCCTTTCATACATGTATTACGATAACCTACTTCAAGATTTGTATTTTTTGTCAACTGTGACAAAAACTGTGACTCATCCATATAAGAGAAAAACAACTTTAAAAATAGCCGTTCACTGTAGTGACCAGTACGCGTGAAAGGGTTAAACAGAAATGAAGGCGTTTACAGTAGCTTTGTTTTTTCGGTCGACATTCACAAAAACAAACGAGTGATAATTAACCCTTTCCTGCATGAATTATGATAAACATACTTCGGGATTTTTTTGTGACCATGACATTAAGACTCATTCATACAAGAGAAAAACAACTTTAACAATAGCCGTTCACTGTAGTGACCAATATGCGTGAAAGGGTTAAACAGAAATGAAGGCGTTTCCAATAGGTTTGTTTTTTCGGTCGACATTTGCACAAAAAAAAACAAAAACCTGTGATAATTAACCCATTCCTGCATGAATTATGATAAACCTACTGCAGGATTCCTTTGTGACTGTGACTCATATGAGAGAAAACAGCTTTAAACTAGCTGTAGCGACCACTGTGCCTCTAGGTTCAAGATTCAAAGTGTTTATTGTCATGTAACCTGTCACGACCCGATACGGAGGTAGGATCCAAAATGCAGAGTCGGAACACCAGAGGAGTTGAATAAGAGTGTACAGTTTATTAAAGGTAATAGTTACTGTGCAAAGGGATGATATGACGTAAGTAAAGTTCAATGAGTCCAAAAGGGGAAACCAGAGTCTGAGTATCCAGTTGGGAATTCAGTGAGGCAACACTGTCCATTAGTGATAAGGCGGAAGCAGAGACCAGGTCCGGGCCGGGGTCTTAAAACAATCCACTAGAGAGTCAGTGCAAGCAAAGGTACAAGGCAGGGTCGAAACCAGGACCCAAAAAACCAAGAGCCGCTGTCAGAAGCTATAGGTAATCAAGAGCAAGGTACTCAGACTTAGACTTCCTTTATTGTCATTACACAAACACACACAATCAATCTGGTAACAAAATGTCATAGATTGGCAACTGATAACCCAAAATAAATATGGAAGATAGAAAAGTGCACAATCGCTGAAGTGAATCTAAAGCCATGAGTGGCTGCAGTGCAAGGTGACAACAAAAATTCACACAGTCAATATAAATAAGAAATAAATAAGATGGTCAGTAACAATGTAAACAGTACTATAAACAGTGAAAACACTGCACTTCAGCGTAAACAGTACTATAAACAGTGAAAGTACCACACATCAGCATAAACAGTACTATAAACAGTGTAAATACTGCACATCAGTGTAAAAAGTACTATAAACTGTAATTCAGGTACGCGGGTAAGTAAAGCACAAAAGCCAATACGAACTAGCAACGAGACCAAGAGGATCAGGGGTTTAAATACACACAGGGAGGGGGAGACAACAAGACACAGGTGAAGCACATTAGGGCTAAGGGGAGTAATCCCCACAGGTGGGTAAGCGGGGAACAGGAAGTAAACATACCAGATATGAGACAGGAGGAAATCTACCAAAATAAAACAGGAAATGACAAGACAAAAAACTTAACGTCTGGGGTCCGATGTGACATAACCAAATTAATTTTCATTCTCCGGCCAGTACCAAATCAAAGGGTAAAAGAGTTTATATGGTGTTATAAATGCAACTTGATGCCTAGAAAAATTCATTGTATGTGCACGCATACTTGGCAATAAGGAAGATTCTGATTCTAATTCCGGGGTTAACACTTCCACGCATGGATTATGATAAATGAATGAAGACCAAAAAAAACAAAGCTACTGTAATACATTCATTTCAGATGAACCCTTTCATACATAGTGATCACTACAGCTATTTTAAAGTTGTTTTTCTCTCACAGGCACGAGTTTTAATGCTTGCAGGTGACACAAAGGAATTATGAAGTATCACAATTCATGCATGGAAGGGTTAAAGCAGCCGTCCGCTGTAGTGACCACTATACACAAAAGGGTTGGAGTACGTTAGAAAACGGAGGACAATACAACGACTGAAGTGAACAAACGCGGGGTGGAACCAGATCAGTGACGCGATCACAGAGAATAAAAGTGTTTTATGGATAACGACGGTGACATGACTGCAGCTACGGGCGTACTGTAACATGTCATGTGGCTCCAGGAGTCTGTGCCTGGAATCGTTGATGTGTTTACGGCGTTGCGCTAAAGTACACAGTTTGGCAGCAACTTGTAAAAGGTGACAAATGATGTGGGTGGGCTCCTCCCTTCCCCTCCGCTTCCCCCTCCCCGTCCACCACTTTTAACTTGCCAGCCGGGGCCAAGAGATTGCATCATTATGGAGGATGAAGTCATCCTGCAACATAAGGGTGGAACAGGTGCTGAAAATTTAATTAGAACAGGGTGGGTGTTGTTGGAGGAACATGTAAATGTACTGCTCTGGCCCAAAGTCAACGCCGGCAGAAAGATAGATATGTGCAGACAGATCTGTTGTGCGCTCCTATCCTCTTCCCTCCCTCCTGACATTCTTGCATTCTTCACACTGCAGCGCAATTTCCTCAACCGTTCGGCTAACTGTGACAATATAATAACCATTTTCATAACTGCACCAGCTGTTCCACAACTTCTGGTCCAGCGCACAGTACAGACTCTCATCTCCGTGGGATCACTTTATTGCTATGAAGACTATTGAAGGAGCACAGTGTGTATGCGGCAGTGTGTATATGAAAAGGCCCCAGCGACAAAGAAAACATAATATATCAGGGGGGGAAGCTAACGCAGAGAGAGGAAAGAACCTGGTTTGAAAAAAAATAAAAGGCAGGAAGCCAATCAATGTCTCTGGCTTTATATCAGCAGGTCGTTATTAATGATGCTGTTTTCTGCAGTGGGGAGCTGCCAGGCTTCTAAAGGCTGTCTGCCTGTTCAGCCTCATCAGCACTAGGACGTGATATGTGGGACTCTAGATGGTTCAACGGCACTGCGTTTCCAACCTCTTAGCCCCCTCCATTCCCTCCACCATCATCCCTACACACACACACTTCCAAACGAACCTCTTTCCCCCCCCTCGGATCACGTTTGTGAAGGCTACAGAGGTTGCACCCATACCTCAGTGCCCGCAGCGTGTTCTTTAGATTGACTGAGATTTTCACATCCGATTTTCGTAGCCCGTCCTTGACTGGACCTGATCATTTTTGACAGATTGTGATGCGTTACGGTGAAGCCAGCCGGATCCGTGCGCTGGCGTTCATGTTGAAGACGGGGATTACTCTGAGGGAGTTACAGTATTCACGTCGCAAACAGCTTTAAAAGTCGTAAGTGACGTGGACATGAAGACACACACTGATGGTGTGTGACTTCCTGTCACTCCAAAGGGGATTTAGTGTATGGCTTGTAAGTACTGTGCACAAGATGAGCTAAATTGAGACTCAGGAATGTGGTTCGTTCTCTGAATAAAGTGATATTTCTAGCTGTGAATGAAAGCCTTGTGTGTTCCAGCAGAGGACTGTTGTTTGGATCTATTTAATCTGTGGAGGTGAGAAGGCCAGAACTGTTTTTTTTTTTTTACCACATTGGGTCCTTTTCTTTTTTTTAAATTACCAATGCACAAACTCGCCCGTTCTGTTTACTCCTCTTATCTACATCCGTCCACTTATACAGCATTAGTGACTCACAAGACCCTCGACAAACAACGCTCACAGTGCCTTCTAGACCTACAGCAAGAATCATTGGAATTTCTATTGGTTTCATTGCCGTCTCTTCTTCGTAACAAAAACAAGCACACAATACTTCTTCAACATGTCTTTGATATGACCCTCAGTAGAAATGAATGCACCCGACGACTCTTTCTGTGTTTGCTGTTGACATATAATGTCTACGGTTACGACGACACTCACGCAAAGCCGCCCTCGTGGGTGCACGTGACGTCAAACGGTCTCTGACGTTTGTGCGACGGTGTCATCGAGGCTCTCCATGGCGGCGACCAATATGAGGAGGAAAAGTTATTTGACTCCAAACTGGGTCAAAAACAAGCAGGAGGTTTTCTGCTACTGCTCACACGCTGAGGAGGAGGAAGAGGGAAACAGAAGTGTTCATTTTAAAACATAATTTTCTTATGGGGGGGGTTATCACAAGAGGGAGATCTAATCTGGTCCCAGATCAGCCTGGAGATTGGGTGTGCAGCCTTGCCATGCTGGAGGTCAGGGCCTCGGGCTCCTGATGGACTGCTATTGATTCAGGAGAACGTGGCGATACAGTTGCAGTCGCTCAGCATTGATTTTCTGCAAATGCAGTAGTGAAGAGCAGGCAGAATGAGAGAGCGAGGGCCAGGGGGAGCTGCCAGGTTATCTTCTCAAATATCCGGAAGTTTTTTTTTTGTTTTTTTTTTTTCCTTTGTGGCACTGACCTTCCCTGAGTCAAAGAGATATCTATTTAGACATTAGCTCAGCAGCTACACTGGACAGACTATTTCAGCAGCTTCAGCAAGTGTTTTCCTCTGCTCATCCAACAATACACTTAACCAATAGAGAAAAAAAAAACCCTGTTGCAGCACGGTCAATAACAGTCACTCGGCTTAATAGGAGAAGGTCGGTTTTGGTTAAAATATGACTAATTAGTTTAAGATACTTAGACTTAGACTTCCTTTATTGTCATTACAAAGACACACACAATGAATCTGGTAACGAAATGTCATAGAATTGTCAGCTGATGATACAAATAAATATGGAAAATATAA
>JAPTHA010005407.1:0-10362 GCA_029814585.1 Gymnapogon annona | reverse complement strand
CACTGACACAAACAAACACCTACGGACACACACGTTAATGTAAAACAACCCCGGCCAAACTCTGACAGACACTGAGCCAAACGCAACATCACACACACACACACACACACACACACAGGCCTAATGTTCTATACCTTATGTGTGTATGTAAGTATGTATGTGGATATGTTTTCCTAGTGCAAAAATTGTCTATGTATAGAGGAGAATGCAAACAGTTCTGTGCAGGACGGTGACAAATGTGAAACCTCATCCATCCATAAAACTCTCCTGAGCATATGGGCCCGGTGATGTCCCACCAGGCTTTTCCACTCCGCTCTGCCAAACTTATTCAAGAAACAGTGATTCTACTAGCAGGTAGAACGAGAGTGCTTCCTAAAATACACTCTCAGTTGTCATTGGTCAGTTAGAAGAAACACACACACTTCCGCTTGAATTGCCAAGGTGAAGTTTTGGCTTGGGGGGGTGAGGCCTCAGGTCATGAAGGAGCTCAACAGGAACACTACGCTTGTTGAAAGCTAGGTTTTCTGGTTGGACAGCACTGGAAAACCGCCTGACATCTGGAGAGCCTTAAAACCGCAGACATTTCCAGCACTAGCACTAGCATGAGCTTTCAACAGCATTAAGAGCATGAGAGGGAAGATACGAGAAGAACACTGGAAGAAACAGTGGGTGACACTAGTGGTCGACAGTGGGATCACTCTGGACGTACAATTACACATGTATCAAACAGTTCATCTGACAGTTTTCACAATTACATTAGATATTAATGTAAATTACTTTTCTCTTAACAATAGTAATAGTAGTTTCTATTTGTATGTTTTCTTTTCCACGCCATTCCTAAACACTTTGTTTTCTTTATTTTTATTTCCTTATTCTAGTATTATTCATCTTAAATCGTCTTGGCTTTCTGCACAAAGATAGTCACTGTACACCATACACATGACAATAAAACACCTTGAATTTCTTGAATTTTGGAATCTGAGCCACAAACTGCATCTGACCTTTGACCCCAGTGTACATAGTCTGTCCATGGACGTCAATGCCCTTGTATGGACACATGATGGGAGCTGCTCTTGACACTAGGGGATACTGAAGCACAGGAGTTTTACATAAGCCTGTGCATGACTACGAGGCCTGTTTGAATCACGCTTCTGTCTCCCGTCACCATGGCTACAACCTATAGTAGTGTGGAGGCGCTTCTCTGCATCCCTGCTGCTTACTCTGCTGAACCAATCTTCCAGTCGTGGGTTAAAGTAGAGTAATGTTTCTTCAAGGTCTGCATCTTTAGTTTTCTGTCTTTGGGAGAGAAAAAAACCCTCTATTGTGGCTTTGGATTGTCAGTATCTGATTTTGAGAGAAATAACTAAGAACCTCCGAAGTATGACACCGGTACTCAAGTAAAATCACTGTTGCAATTATTTTAGTTGGTGCCAACACTCTTCTCTGCTCATTAACATTTTTTTTATATCAGGTGCTGCTTTACATAGCATTATTTGCTCATTTCAATAAAAAAAGGTTTGTTATTGTCCTTCTCTTGTAGACTCTCCTTACCCAATGATGCACAGCAGCTTTTTGACAAAGATACTGGAGTCCTGGAGGTTCCACTGACGATTAACGTTGCAGGGCAGGTTTGTGTTCGACACAACATGTTCTCATCATCACAGCAAATGACACTAAAATCAGAGTCAGAATTAGAATGACACCTAAAGTACACATTATGAAATTTACACATACAAAATACTGTTAAAAATCAGTACAACTGTTCCACAGCTGAGGTTTAGGTTAAGGTTAGCACAAAAACCACGTTTGAAGTAAACGGGGTTCAAATGCAAAGCTTACATAACAACCATTGCCATGGTAACACTGGTCACACATTTATGTTTCCAGTAGTATATCTTTATACATATTTTAACACTGTTTAGGCACAAAAATGTGGTCTTCGGGATTGGGAAGAGGTTGAGAAAAATGACTAAAAATGAAAAAAAGAAACAAATTCAAAGGTTTGAGGTTAGAGATTGAAACGGTGATCTGACAAATCCGTCATATTTTCCTTTCACTTTTATTTTATTTTGGAAGGTAAAACTGTTCATTAAATCAACAAAAAATAAGTCTAGTGAGACAACTGGAAGGACTTTAGGGCTAAGGTTAGCTCATTATAAGACTTAATTTGACAGAGTTTATTGTTAATATTACCAAAGCAGCACTTCTGTCATTTTACAATTCACCTTATTCAAATAGATTTAATAAAGAACATTTGATTTGTTTTCTGCCTAATGATTTACTCAGATTTGCAACCAGTGTTATTGACCCTTATTGTCCCTGTGGGGAGTTCATGCTGATATGATCATGCAAACTATACAGTCGTCCAACCTTTGACGTACGGAGGGTTTTTTTTACCAGAGTGAAATGAAATCTGTTTGATGCCCTGTGATATAAACATCACTGATAGGTCCAGATGAATCCTTCAGGGTAGGTTCTCTGTGGAAGGATATTTTTATTCATTTTTACTTCAATTTTGCATTTCTATGACAACAGTACACCATTCAGCTTCAGTATTTATGAAATTATGGAACTTCATAAAAGATAACAGTTGGCATTTTTGTTGTTATTGCCATAGGATGCTGTTTCCAACAAAACACAACAGTGATTAATTGTGCAGTGAAGAGAAAATCCACTTGCATCGGCCTTCCTTAGAAATGGAGTCGCTATAAATAGTAACTCAGGCCTAGTTTGAGTCCTCCCTGTGTTTTACAAATGAGACGAATAACTCAAATGTCATCAAATTAAGGTAGCCTTCGTTGACAGTAAGTAACACGCAGCAGGTCTGGTGTGAGCTGTCTGTCACGATGCTAATTTCAGACGACCTACACTTTACACTTAATGAGATGCATCTTCATTTTCTCATTTCTAATCCCTCTAGTTTTCTTTTAATAAGAGATTCCAGAGCATATTGACCTGCATTTAACCAGAAACAACTTAAAACAATGGTGTCCTTAATATTTCAGCAGAGAAATAAACAGTTTCTTATTGTAGCTATTTGTCCAGTGTTCAATTAAAAACTAAATAAGTATTTATATGCAGATGTCAGTGGTGGTACATGTATTGGATTTTAATGTGGACTTTTATGCTTCTGTAACTTTTAGTTACAATCTGAAAGGGGCTTTTTGCTGACAGTTGGTTATATTTATGAACATTTGTGTTGTTTTTGCTATTACCTTTAGTTTAAAAACAAATTTAAAAATTTGTATTGAAGTGCAAATGTGTCTTGTGTCCTACTTCGTCCCTCACAGAAGCAGAGCCTCTGAAGGTTGTAACCTATTTTGCTGGTAACAAGCTAAAATTACCTCCCACCCCAAGGCCCGGTTACTCAGTGGGTGCTAATAAGCCAAGCATAAAGGTTATTGTTGTACTGAAAATGTCTTCAGGAAACTCCAAATGGCAACACTGGAATGTGGAGTTTAATTATATCAGTTTTGTCAACAGAAGCAGACCTTACAAATAGAAATATTAGATTAGAAATGACCTTTATCATTGAGACATTAAGATGTGTGGACACCCTGGTGGGGGTGGTTGTGTGTGTTTGTGTGTGTGTGTGTTTGTGTGTGTGTGTGTGTGTGTGTGTGTGTGTGTGTGTGAGGGGGGGGGAGTACCTTGCAAAACATGATTTATAGATATTTTTTTCCATTTGTGGGTCTTCATCATCATAGTCTTGCATGAAATTGGGTTATTACTGATGTATGATTCATGCATAACAGTTATTCATCTCAAATTCACTTGAAAAAAATACATGTGCGAATCAATTTGGCTTTCATCATAATGTGGCAGGATAGTACAAAAAACAAACTTTCCTCAATCGAACAGAATAATCAACCAGTGCCTGAGAGCGAATATTCATGACTTAGACTGAGTTTTTAGTTTTTGCTTTATTTTATGTCATGGTATTTTCTGTCAGCAACCTAACCCTAACCCTAACCCAACCAGGTTTATACATGTTTAGACAGGTTTAAAACATTTTTAACCAGATTCAGTCATGGTTTGACTTTATATACTTTATAAGTAGCTTCAAGTTTCCATATACAAGATTGGACGCTGTGTTGTGAACTGGCTGTTGACTCCATGTCTGAGCTAACAGTAGGTAGCGCCACACACACTGTTTCAGCTGTAGGATGAACCAGGACCCAGATCCAACGAGTTCTTCACAGTAAAGTCAGTGTCTATCCACCAGGTCGGTGTAACCCACGTGTCTCCACTGATGGCTGACAATGGAGGTGCGCGTGTTTGCACTCAATTTGCACTGATGACATCATAATATGTTTCTACTGCATTGCGATGACGACCAGCCACATATACCACCAGGCCTCTGTTACTAAACCATCAGTCAAAAACGAAAAGGGGTTGGTATCAGAAGTGAACCTGACGCCATCAGGTCCAAATGCCCCCAGCGGTGAAGGGAAGGTAGCTGTTCCTGTTTGCATTAAGCCATGGATTAAAGCCATTGTCATACAATGGCTTTAGTTTTTGTCAAATAGGTTTGGGGGTGTAACTCTGACCTCCTAAGGGCACGATGTGAAAATCCTGTCTTTTTAATTAATAAATAACTGTCTGGATAGCTCAGTTAGTCAGGCACCGGGCTGGTGCGTAGGGGACCTGGGTTCCATTCCCAGGATGAGCATTTGGTGAGTTGTGTCAGGAAGGGCAACCGACATAAAAACTCTTGCCAAATCAAATATGCAAATTATAGTCACTGTGGCGGAAGGGAAAAGCCGAAAGAAATCATCATCATCATCATCATAATTAATAAATAAATGCCTCAGTATTTACCCAATGGTCCATCCAACGGACAAGATATTGCAATGGCACTAACAAATGTCCAACAGATTTCTTAGTCCAGCTTATGGGGCTTGGTGACCATTTGAGAGAGTGGAGACTGCTGAAGGTTTAGCTTGTCAGTGTGTGTGGCTGAATACAGCCGCTCCATTATTCATTCAACCCACAGCAGATTGTATCCACTTGCTGTCAGAGCCTCATCTCTCCACATTTACAACATGTCCATGTGTGGTGTTGCTGTCACGTTAACATGATCCGGTGTCAGATATCTACACATCTTGACAGTGATTCAACCTAATCTATATACTCTACGGTCATGTGTGTAGGGTTGAGACAAGCCTGTCATTGTTTTGTTTTACCTGGATCTTTGCACAAAGACACACACAAAACACTAATGACGACGAGAGACCAGATAGTGTGAATACACAAAGAGAGGTACCATTCTATGTAAATATCCTCTTATTACTAAACCTCCATGTTGTGTTTTGGAAAATGAATTCCAGAAGCCTGTGAAATGAAAAATAAACTGCGTGTGATTTCCTTCCGCGTGTCAGCAGCAGCCTGCAGCAAAAACAACACAGAGCAGCTGCTTAAACACTCGTGTTGCGTTGATGCCAGTCCTCTTTCATACTGAATCTAAATCTGGCCCATCTCTGCTGCCAAATTGTCACCTTTTCCTCCCTTCCCACCCAGTCCTTCGTCTCTGCCTCCACAGAGGATGTAGAGGGGGTGGGGGGGGCTGATGAGTAACCAAAGGCACGGCCAGGATGCTCCTGTGGTGCACCAAATCTGTTGCCCTCAACCCCCAAGACCTGAGCTTCTGGCATTCAAACCCACAACACACACACACACACACAGACCCCACAGCAGCCAGTGAGGCACCAGTGCAGGGAGTGAGACCAATAAACAAGGTCGTCTGATGTCCATCCAGACGTCATTGCATTTGGAAAAAAAAAACTCAAAGCTTTGTTGACATGGGCCATGGAAACAATGATATAAATAAATTTTAAAATTCAACAGCTCTGTCTGTGTGTGTGGAAGTGATCCTGGAGTAGAACAGGATTTACTGGTGAAACCACAAACGCTAAAAACACACATTCATATAATTATATTCATATTCTTTGTCTTGGTCAAAAAACCCACTACTTGGATGTACTGTCACCATCTCATCTACTGAAATGAAAGCATTGAAAACTATCCACATTCATGAGCAGTACAGGCCAAATGTGTTTAATCCACCATTAAAAATAGTCCCAGATAAATACATTAGTCTGTAGATCTGGGTAATAGAGTTCTTTTTTTTGTATATAGTATTTAATCAACTTGTACTGGACAAACACGATTCAAAACACTTTCCATCATTTTGATGATGCCATATTATCAAAAAAATACAAATAACCGTAACAGGGTGATAATGTTTCTAACACCTGTGTATCCTTGGGTTTGTATTGGAGGCTGATCATTGGTTGACATTACGTCATTTCTAAGCCAACGTCTAATTCAGGTGCCTACATCGATGAGAACGGGTTATAAACTGATGTGTATGTTCTTTATAGTCACAACAGTGTAGATCCTCAGTGGCAAACAGAGGTGTAACAGAAGTCAACATGTGGACTGACCCCAGTGTTGTGTGTTCAGGTGAAGCCTGTGCATTTCACAGTCCAAGCCATCGTGACCTCCACAGATCTGCACTTTGACCAGACCAAGGTGGACTTTGGCTCCTGCTCCGTCTACCACTCAGTCCGAAGTAGGATCCACCTCACCAACTGCTCACTGCTGCCTCAGGACTTTGGCTTCACTGGGATTCCAGAGGTAATAAAACAAACACCATTCGGACTGGATTTAGAGGTGTGTTCCACAGTGCTACCTTCACCCATTTTTCTCCCACAATAGTTTATTGAAGTGCAGCCCAATGATGGTTTCGGGACACTGCTCCCACAAGAGACTGTGGCCATTGATCTGATCTTCAGTGCTAAGAAAGCTAAGAAGTACCATTTCCAGCTCATCTGCAAGTCTGCAATTAACAGGTACGTCTGCTTTGTCTGTGATCCCACCATTCAAAGCATTTCCAGTCAATGCTGCTTTGACAAGTGGACATGAGTCAGATTGAGTCTCACTAACTGATGTGTGGACTTGATCTTCAGAGACTTCCCTCTGACGTGCCGAGCAGTCGGAGTCTGTCCTCCGCTGGAGCTCACCTGTTCTCTGGTCCGGTTCAGAGCCACTGCTGTGGGCGACCATTCCACTGCCTTCTTCCACCTGATCCACCATCCTCCCACTGACAACGGTGCATCCAAACAGACACTCCCAGCTGGAGACGGGAAGGCTGTGGCGCCCGTCGGACCGCGACTGTTCTCCTTCACTTTTCCTGATGATTCCGGCCTCAGCATCTGTCCTCCTGCAGGACGCCTTCTGCCTGGAGAGGTACAGCATCCACGCTGACATGGGCTCAGTCTCGGTCATTTGGTCCTCCAACCTTTTCCATTGGAACCTGTGTTGACCATAAGTGAATGTGGTGAGGGGTGAAAGTCCTCATTCACTTACAAAACACACTCACTAATACTGCCCCATACACACCACACTTTAGCTGAAAGATTCATCTCAGCATGTACACTCGGCTTTGATGACAGTAATGGCACCATCATGTCATAAATGATTTGCACTAGCTGATCTAACAAAGACCAGGAGACCTTAACCATAACCCTTTAACCCATGAACCATGATTCGGGCAAATGTTAACATATTAACCCTTTAAACCCCTGAGCCATGATTCAGCTAAATGTTAACGTATTAACTGTTTAGCCCCTCAGTCACGTAAACCAGGTAAACGTTTCTAGACTCATTTCTGCAGGAGTAACTCAATTCATCAATTAATGTGAATCTCTGTGTCTGTCATGTTTTTACGGGTAAGTTTATGGACTCAAACGCAGACAGACACCATTTGAACTTTATATTATCAATTTTATTTATTATTTTCCTTTTCTCAACGAAAAAATTTTCCAAATAGTCCTCAGTTATTATCTAAAGGATTTGTAACAAAAAACAACACCAAAAAACGTGTGAATAAATTTTAGCAAAAAAACCTACAACAGGAAAATCATAATTCTATAACTATAACGAAAAATCACACCTATGTGGAAAAAGGTCACAATGTTAGAAAAGCATACTACTTAAATTTAGTTCTCTAAATAAAGATTCAAAAACCAACTAAACTATATCAAGCGGACATCTATTTACAATACTCTTACAAAAAAACAAGACTTGAGACAGGGCTGGACAGTCGGACTCGGAGGACATACACTCAACGATCTGACAGCAGACAAGGAGAAACACGGACTTTATACAAGATAGTTGCACCAGGTGAAAAACATTAGGAAAGATTAGACATTGAACACAGGTGGAGTGGATCCTGGGTGTGAAGCTATATGACACACAAGGAGCTAGACACTGGACCAACGCAGGAACTACCAAAATAAAACCGGAACGTGCTACACTTACTCCCTCAATACACCTGCCATGACAGTGTAGAGTCAGTAAGATTAGCTAACATGAGTTAAATAAAGATATGCTAAGGTGAGTTGGGTCTGAGCTCTGCCCACCTGGCCAAAACCAAAATTAAACAAACAACGAAAAAAAAAAACTAGAGCTCTCTCCTTCTTGGAATAGTTGTTTGTGGTTCAACTGGACTGCTTCAGCTAGTTGGAAAACATTTCATCTCACATCCAAGTTTGATGAAAATATCAGAATTCTCCGCTGATAAATTTTAAGGACTTCAGAGTTTTAGCAGTATATTTATTTTATGCAAATGGTTAAACCTTTCATAGCCTTAAACAGATGTCTTTAGTTATTTGGTTGTAGAATATTTATGTGAATCTACTGTAATCTAACACTGAATTCAACTTTAGAATACAAATTTAAAATGGAAAGCATGCACATACTGTAACTCAAGTCCTAGGATCAATTGACACCTAAAGAAATAAACAGGAAAGACTAATGGCGTATATAGATGCAACATCTATACTGGTATGTGGATGTTCTAATTATGACAGTTTTCCACAATGCCATTAAAATCATAATATTTAATCAACCTTAAATGGTATGTCTAAAATAAATACTATTCACCTTTAAATGAGAAAACACAAGATCGATTTTGCTGTGACGTTAGAGACAACACTGTTTCAGCCCAACTCCATATAAATATAAGATCACCAAGTGGTTGATATTTAAGGATGACGCAGTACAATGATGTCCTCCTGTGGACACATGAGGAAAGTACATTTCACGTGAAGGTGGAATGTAAAGAACACAAAACAATGACTTCTTCATTTTGTTAGAGCTGAGCTGAGCACTTGGTAAAAATATAATCATTGTCAAAATCAACGTTAGAACTTACTTCCACTATTAAAAATAGACATGTTTAATGGCGTTTAATGTTTAATTAAACAATGAAATGTTTCATTAAATGTTTAATTTTAAAAAATGACTCTACTAGACTAGAGTAACTCTAGTGATGATTTATACATTAATATATATATGTAGAATGTATTATATAGTTAATATATATATATATATATGCATATTATATATGTACATATAAAACATTGTATTAGCTTATTCAAATGCAGCCATTTTGAATATGTGCTCTAATCAAAGCTAAAATCAGTCCATCATTGTGATGAGGTTATGGAAATAGAGCTCTTTCTTTCTTTTCTTCCTATATTTATTTATTTATTTATGTTTATTTAAATGTTTATTTTTTGTGGAACTGTATCCCTGTTTGTATCTGAATTAAAGTGTTTGTTCCCAGCATCAATAATGCCCAGTGCAGTATTACTGTATGGTGTGTGTCTGTTTGTGTGTGTGTTCATGTTCATGTGTGTTTTCTGGCGTAGCGCTGTCCGGTCCAGGTGACGTTCAGACCCAGGCTGTCAGAGCAGGACATCAAAGACGAGGCGTGGCGACTCCTTCAACAAGCCAAGTTGAAAAATGGGAGTGAACAGGAGGTACAGCTGAGAAGCTGCCAACACACACTCACCTCGTGCCAGCTCGGATTTCAATCGGCGTTTTCACATTTCATACACGTGACAGTATTTACATAGGATACATGTTAGCTGTCAGTTTGGTGTATGTTCAAAGTTGTTCATTCTTTTCACACTCGAACAATCGGTTGTTTTCTTCAATGTAATACTACAGTATTTGAATAGAACAATAAATAGTAAAGATGTGGGTCAGACATGACTGAGAATGACAAATAACACAGAGACAAAAAGTATAAAAGTAAAACGATTTATTAAAAATATCTGTTACAGAAAAATCAATTAAAGTATAGCATAGAAGTTTATGTGTGTGTGTGTGTGTGTATACACTTTTATATGGATTTGAGTCAATGGATTATTCCTGTCAGGTCTAATTGTGTGTGTGTGTGTGTGTGTGTGTGTGTGTGTGTGTGTGTGTGCGCGCACAGACAGGTTTGAACTGGTCTGGTCTTCCCGCTGAAGGGAGTGGAGACGCCCCGACAGCGCTGGACAAACCAGT